>CABFWB010003829.1:37381-54349 GCA_902151455.1 Timema bartmani | reverse complement strand
AGTGCTAAAAAAAAAAAAAAAAAGGGCCTGACAACTTACTGTCGTTGCAATAAATAGCGCTTGTGTAACCTGCCCCCATTCTCTGCTAGGGTTTTCTAGAAGCATAATAATGCTTTTAATATCCAGTGACACTGTTAATATTCCCTTTATATAAATACCTGTGACAGTTAAAATACTTCATAGCAAAGAAAAACTGTTGCATTGAACACAATAGTTATCTAAAAATGAACGACAGCGACAAAAATACTGGAACGACAAATTTGTCGTTCTTGTGAATCGGTAAGGTCTTAAAATGTATCGTTAGGAAAAATTGAGGTTTCCCTTTTCATGAAGATGAATATTAATAATTAGGGAACAGAAGGTTGTTTCAGTTCTTGTTTATGTTGGTTTATAAGTCTTGTGCCGATACCATAATTTGGTTCATAAAATGAATGTTTAATTCCTCTTAACAACTAACATCAGTATGAATTGAGTTTTTGTTCAGAAAATTTCAAGTATAATCCATAAATTACGCTTAGCGATATTGCTTGAAAAATAACACGAAATATGTTGATAAACTCGTTGCATAGTAATGAGTATAATTTTTTTAGTCATTACGACACCACCAATACGCTTTAATGCAACAGATTTAAGTGGTTTTATAGCATCATCAACCATATAATTTGCATATTATTAGTGCGATAGCCGTGACCCCTTCCTAAAATTCAACTAACATTGCTCAACCTTTGGTACAGAGGTCTTCAACCTCTTTTGAACCACGGACCATATTTTAATCGTCGAAAGCTTTGATGGACAGATCTAGTACATATATGTTTATATAAATAATGTGCATGTTTTATATTTTACTTTAATCCCTAATTTATTTATATCAATAAAAATCCCGTTTAGAGCATCCTAAATCAAACACATAGTTAAGGTTGATTATGGTAGTGCTGCTACACGCTTGTAACCTTCCATAAGATCATATTGACAATATTATTAATACTGGTGTGTAACATTCACTTCCAGCAAAGATAAGGAAGATAATTTTTCCGAAATTAGTTTCCACCCTCCCTCCTCGCAAATACGTTCCTCATCCCTGCCTCATTAGTGTGCATAAAAACAAATAGCATTAAAATATTGCATAAAACAGGAAAACAAAGTTTAGGCTTATGATGAATTATTATTAAATTAGTTGAAACTAGACCTTTTTATTGTTGAACCCCTTCATAGTACCCGTCCGGGATATCCGAATATCTACACTAATGACGTAAGAACGAGGAAGGTAGAATTCAGAGGAAATCTGCTCGCGTTTACATGGGTGATGAGTTGGAAACTTATGGGTGCCGGCTACTTGAAGGGAAATATCATCACACTGCAGTATTTCTCATGGAAATAGAGGCTCTTAAGATTCAAAAACCACTAAAACAATCCTCAATTTTCTAAGATTGTTTTGTTGTGATTCTGGTAAAAAGGGACTTTACTTGTCCTAACCATTTGCTTTAACTCAGATTTACGATAATTTGCATGAAATGTCCTTGAAAATTATCTAATTTTAACCTTTTTTTTAATGGCTGGTTATAAAGTTAACAGTGTACTTACTACAACTCCTTCTTGCGCAATCGTTGCCCTGTGAACTGTACTTTGTACAACCTTGCTTCAGTTTATTTCTAAGAAGCCTAGGTGTTTATTGTTTAAACATTATTTTTTTATCTAGGACCATTGAAATGAAAGTTTGATTAATGGAAAGTTACGTAAACGTGTGAAAATTGAAGATTGTAAAAAGCCAGCATAGCATTGTTGTGATGCGGGTAGGTTTTAGCGCAGGGGTCGGAAAATGAAACGCCTACAACAGCCCCTGGATTAATAACTGGTTTCTTCTAAATCTGCATTTTTCAACGCGCAAAGCAAGATTACGGTCTCAACTACGTTAGCTGTCTCATGCGTGGTACAACAATGAAAATTACTATTAACGTCATTTTATAGACCTTTTATTTCAACAATAATATTAGTTTGAAAGTGTTTGTTGATGAAGTTAAATCTAAGCCAATAATAATAAATAAAAATACCAATAATAAGATAATAACAAAATAATATTATTGTATTGGAAGTAACAAAGCTTTAAAACGGAATTGTATCTTTGTAATCATAGGTACTTTTATTTTTAAATTATTTTTAAAATTCATTTTATGGTATCATTGTTACGTTTGAATAAGTTTCCTATACAATATGTTAGAAAACAGCAAACATATTACTTTTGATGAAATAATATTATTTTGTTATCATTCTTTCCGTATTTTGATTATTATTTTCTTAAATATAAGACATTTGTTAACTAAAATGTGCAAACCAATATGAATGTTGAAATAAAAGTTTAACTATAAGATGACGTCACTAAATTACATTGCGTACCCTCGTATAACGAAACAGATAACGTAAACAAGTCAGTAATCATGTTTTGCGTTATGTGTTTCTCAGTGCGTTGTTGAATAACGCACATTTAAAAGATGGCAGTAATCTTAATACAGAAAGCTTTTCAGGCATGAAACATATTTACCTGCTATCTGAGCCAAAACATTTAGGGCCGTATGCAAGAACTTGACTAAGGGGATGCTAAGTGGACACTAGCGTGGGTTTGCTTACGTCATCATATATTAAAAGGTGGAACGATAGTGTGCTTGGGACCACACCAGTCATTAATGTTCTTGCATACCACCCTTACCGATTTCAACTAAAAATTAATGACAAAAAAACGCAAACCAAATTAAAATAGTCTATTTAGTTGATTCATTTAATATTCAAAACAATATAAATAATTCTATCTTTCTACTTACATAGTTCTAAAATAAGAAATATTTAACTTACAAAATACACCATACAACCAGTAATTTTTAAACGATATTGCCCTTTCAACACTAGAGAATTTTATTTCCAAAAAAATGTGTTAGTTACTTTTAGTGTTGACTTTGACGACAATGTTTTGTGTACTGTGAGCGTTAAAATAATTTTTAAATAATTTAGTTTGGATCTAATAATAAAATAGAAGGTGAATAACTGATATAATATCTCTTGTTGAAAGTGCCATTATAATATTTGCCGTGTCATATCGTATGCACAAAAATCGGCGATTAATATAATATTTGCTAAACCTTTCGTTAGAGCTATTGTGTAAGGTCATGTAAGATGATTAATTTATATATAATTTCAGTTTTCCCTTCTTTATAATAGTACAGTAGCCCCATGGCTTCTTTGGTGCTGACTGACAGCTCACAGCTGACAGCTAACGGCTTTGAAAAGCTACCAGACCAAATTATGTATCCCTACGCCGAACCATATGATCTGCAATAAACATGTGTTTATTAGCTGTCACTTCTGACAATAAAAATTTAGGTATATACCTAACTATTGACTGTCAGAAGTTAGCTGTGAACTGTCAGTCAGCACCAAAGAAGCCATGGGGCTACTGTAGCTACTCCACTACTGTGTCGTCTGAGGCCGGATACAACACGCGGGCCGCAAGTTTGTGACCCCTGGTTTGTTTAGTTTTTTGTGCTCAACGCCGTGGTTCTTTACTCCCGGTGACACGAGTGTTTGTCTGAGTACCAAGCGACATGATACATAAAAAAACAACACGAGTCCGTTACCAAATCCGTGTTGTTTTACTTTACAACGTCGTTGTAATAGTGTATCTGTCGAGGCGGAGTTTGATAACTAGAGCGCGATACATAGCCTTCATTTAAGCTTTTAAGGGTGGTTGGAGGATATATCTTAATATATATAATTCTTCTGTACGTGTGTATGTCACTGAACTCCTCCTAAACGGCTGGACCGATTTTGATGAAATTTTGTGTGTGTGTTTGAGTAGGTCCATGGATGGTTTGGATCCACAATTGGACCCGGTAGGTGGCGCTGCAATCGGGTTCTAGGATTTTTTTTTATTCTTTAGGGAATTTTTTTGGGGGAGAGGGATTTTTTTTTAGATTTTTTGCATATCACAACATGTAACCTCAAGATTTCACCCTCCCACCACCACCCCCCCATATTTATAATAATGAATATAATATCAATAATTGACCGTTAAAACCTTTTTAAAAGTTCATGAATAATTGAACTTCTGAAAATAATTCATAGTTATGTTTGTTTTTCGATACAGCTGATATTTGTAGAGTTGTGGGCGAAATGCCAAAAATGAAAAGATGTTTTATTTTGTATGTTGTCTTGACAAACACTGAATTTGTAATATTTGTGTAACTCACTAATTGGAGTTCATTGTGAATTTGTAATTGTGATGATCACATAGTATTTGTTTTATTATCGAAATCAATTATGCCACCCAAACGAAAAGCCAACGTTTCGGGGCAGGACAACGTCTGTCGAGTCCGCTAGTATTTTTATAAAATACAAATTTATTTTTTTTTGCTTTGAAAACATTTTATTTTATTACTAGTAATTTTTGTATATCTATTAATTATTTTTTTATCACCACGTCTTACTACCTGTCCAGGTTATAAGCATATATAACTAGTCCATTGTGGTAGGGGTGAGAAAGGAAGCATTTTAGAGATGGTTCACTATCATTTGCGTGGAAAGATCGTGAGAAGCCATTTAGGAAAAAACACCTTCAGTAGACCCGAGCGGGATTAGAACCCCGATATCTCCGCAGGCCAGTCTAACACGAGAGCGGCGCATTAGACCGTTCGCACACTGTCTGTGAGATGTACAGTTGTAGATCAAAGGACTTTACATATAATTATATACGGTAGCGTTTATAGCTGTCATGAAGGTTCCAGAGACTTTTCTAGCCGTCATATAATAAGGCTCTTCCTATGAAAACTTCGGGTAAATTTGAGAAATCTATTCTGTTAAATAATTACTTTTAACATTATGGCTACTAATTACAGAATTTAAGGAGTAGATAAGAAAGGTAGCTTAGAATAAATGCACCCTCATTAGCTTGGTGGGGTTGGGAAAACTACAGGGAAAAAGCATACATGGACCTCCCTCAACCCCCCAATACACCCCACCAAGATCTGAAACTCAACTTTCATATCCCCAATAATACAATCTATTTATAGAATGACGTATTAGACCGTGTGATCCTCGATGGTGATTTTTGCTAACACCGCATCTTACTACCTGTTCAGGCTGTACGCATATGACAGTTGGCGCTGATGAGTTACGGGTGAAGAAGGTTGAATTTATAAGAAGCGTACCCAAATTTTCGTGGAGAGAAAGTGTAAAACCAGTAAATAAAAACCATTCTCAATACACTAGACCGGTATTTAAGCCCTTAACTCCCTATCATCGTCAGTCTAGTCTATTGAGAAATTAACGCCTTAGACCAGAGATTTATGAGGCTGTATATTGAATATAAGTTATATAAGCTGTTCTTAGTTGAAACTTGTTTGCATGTAACCACAAATAGAATCTTTTTTTTAATCTAGTGATACAAGATGACAGAATGTGTGTTAAAATATAATCGATATATAGAAGTTGATTATTTTTATTAGAATAATAAATACTAATCGTTGTGTCCAACTGTAAAATCATCCAAGTCAATTTAAATTGTTTGTCCGAATCAAAGGAATTTTAATAAATTGCCATTGGCATTGACATTTTGTGTGAATCAAAAGTTTTGTTCCTTCCTTTAGATAATTCAAACCACTTTTTTTTTAATCGGGGGCCCTTTTAAATACAAAGCTATTATTTTTTATATTGTAATTCATATTTGGTAAGTATTAGGTACTATACACAAACATGGATCTGTAGAAAAATAAGATTTGGACACGAGAATTTAATCTGGTGAGTCGAGCCAAAGGTCCCTTTATCAATTTAAATGTAATCTACACTGGTGGGACAGTGAACAAAATTTCCACTCCATATACTTTGGTTTACTGCTTACTGGTAGGCTGTGGTTTGAATTGTGGCCAAGTGCACTCTAGGGGATTTTTTCTAAATGGCTCACCCCACTCTATCCATGCAAATGTTGGTACATTCCTTCTAAATTCTAAATTATCCATCCCTTATCACATTAGTGTAATTAAATTAATGTTTTCAGCGTGGTTAGTAAAATGTGGAGCAATAAAAAATAATTAAATATCCAGATGTTACTTCTCACAACAAACCATGATAGATGTGGTCAAACACTCTAACCACTTAGTTACGATTGTTGTCCAAACAAATGAGGACTATATTAAAGTTCAATTACCAACACGTGAAAGATTAATAATCTGTATAAAAATGGGATTTTATTTCTATAGGTACCTCTAAAAAAAAGTATTTCCCAAACTTTGAGTCTTGACCCAAATGAGAGTAGTAAGGATGTTCCTGAAGGTCACGGGAAGGTCGCGATTTTTTTTCTACAAGCTTTATGAAATATTACAATTATAAACGCTTCATCAAACTGGAACATTTTGAAGAATTCCTGCAATACTGACAATAGCAACATTGTTGAAGAAAAGCTTTGTAACCCTCTTGTAGTCGTAATTTTGGACCCATCTCAAGGACACGCCTATTCTGACTCAGGAATTTTAAAAATCTCTTCTCTCTCGTCTGAAAATATAGTTTACCTCCGTGAACAAGGATTTTCCGGTCCTGTAATGATCTCAGAATGATTTGAGTTGTACTCTGTCAATCAACATAGGACTCAAACTCGAAAAGCTCACAAAAAAAAAGGAGCAGCATAATGGTTGTCACCGAAAAACTCTGATTTTGGCACCAATATTTTCCTAGGTACGTACATGTATAATTTTTCTATTTGTAAGATAAAAAAAGTCACTGAAATTGATTCATTCTAGTTGATAACATTTTTAGATACAAAATAAAAACTCAAACGAACCCTCCTCGAGAGGGAAACATCATTACAGTAGACACTGAAATAATATTTTTGGTCACTTACCTAAAATTGTAACAAAGGCACATTTTCATTAAAAATTGTGATTAAAATTTTGTTTGATCATAAAGTTATTGAAATAATACGGTTTTTTTATTATTTTAATTAATTCAGTTAAATTAATTTAACAAACATTATTATGTAAATAATAATAAGCGGAAAACCACCCTTTGGTTGCCAGACCGAGAAAAAAAATCATATTAATTAGGGTTGCGATCAAAAAATTATGGGAAACACTGATCTTTAACATTACTTACTTACTTACATTATGACATTAGTAAAAGTTCATTGCCTCACTTAAAAAATACGCCATGTATTGATATCTTGAGCTAGTTCTATCCAGTCCACCTCATTACACCCTATTTCTTTCAGGTCCATTATAATGTTATCCTCACATGTGTCTTCCCAATGGTATCTTCCCATTGGGTTTGCCAGTCAATACCCTGGACACGGTGCTAGATACTTTCAAAACAGATATTTATAAACTGTATGTGTATATATGTATATATATCACAATAATCGCTGTAGCACGTATTTTTTTATAAAACAAAAAAAAACTACTGTGAAAAAAAGTTTCTTTCTACATTATTTATGTTTGAAAACTAATGTTACTTGATGGAAAGTGAAAAAGTGGGGACCCGGAAATTGAGGTAATCATTATAACTGTCGATGTTCTGTGAGCAAACTGTTGGCTACACAAAAACTCGATCTGTTAGTTCTATCCTTAGCTAGAACATATTTTTAAAAAAGAATTTAAATTGAAAGTTAAAAACATTTTGTTCTTCGTTCATTGTCACGCGACATGAATTATTACCTTGTTTTTTTGCCCTATAACTAAACTAATTTAAGATTTTTTTAAAAATTACTGTACATGTGTACTGGTGGTCTTATGGTATAAGGCGTTAAGCTCTCAGACGGGATAGCAGGTGACAAGGAGGTCATGGTTCGTAAAAAATAAGCATGAAACAGATTTGCGTAAAAATGTTTGTTTTTTTAAAACGTACACGCACTGGTGGTTACACAGTATTATTATTATTAATATAATCAACATGGATTTATAAAAAATAAATCTACTGTCACTAATTTAGTAGAATTCCTTGGGCATGTTGCCCCTCAAGTCTCTGCCCAAGGTCAGGTTGACGCTATTTATTTTGACCAAAATAAGGCATTTGACTTATGTCAGTATAGTATTATTCTCTCTAACTTTGGTAATTTTGGACTTTCTCACTCATATGTAAATTGGTTCGGCAGTTATTTGCATAAAAGATCATTCACTATTAAAATTGATTCACACACCTCAAATACATTTTTAGCCCCCTGTGGCATACCACAGGGTTCTAATTTAGGTCCTCTTATCTTTAATGTGTTTATTAATGACATTGGTAAATATTTGAGCTCGTCTAGCTATTTACTCTTTGCTGATGATGTACAATTATTTAAAACTATCAAATCAATGGTAGATTGTATAGATTTACAAAATGATGTAAATGATATTCTACAATGGTCTTTGGAAAATTGAATGTCTATTAATAAATCTAAGACCCAAGCTATATCTATTACTAGGAAAACTAATCCTTTCTTTTTTACTTATAAATTGGGCAGTGAAAACATAGTTCGCACCCTTTATATTAATGATCTTGGTGTTCTCCTGGATAACAAACTTTATTTCCCCTATCATGTTGACCATGTAATTTCCCAATCATTGAAATTACTTGGACTTATTAAATGTATTACTTCATCATTTAAGAAAGTTGACTGTTTTTTATGTCAGTACTACGCCCTGGTTAGATCTAAGTTAGAATTTGGTACTGTTGCTTGGAATTCCATTACCTTAACTGACTCTCTTAGGTTGGAAAACGTTCAAAGAAAATTTGTCGCTGCGTGCTATGATAAATACTTTAGTAACCGGATTTATTATGATTATGACAGAATTCGAAACCTCTTTAGAGCTTTATACTCTGTTACTGTCACTTTCTACATTGTCTGACAAATTTTACAGCTATAAAATAGTGAGCTTTCATCTATAATAAATAAAGTATATTTATTTCCAAGAACCCTTTTAAAGTTTCTACTTTGGCGTTCGGACTATATTTGTGCTGTCCTATTTTATTTTTACTATGTAAATGACAAGCTGATGTGATCCTGTGTTTAGTGAAAAAGCACTTTACACATCCGACTTAAGAGAAGTTTCAAGGGACATTTTAAACTATTTCTCACTCCTGCAGAAAGTGATTTTTCGTGTTCCAAATCTTACTGCCCATTCTGTGCATCCACGTATTTACACTAATGAGTCAGGAATGAGTCAGGTAGAGTTATAAATGAAAGGTATCAACATTTGTTCATAGAAAGAGTTGGAAACTGTTTTTAAATAAACGCCTCAGTACATACTGTCTAGATTCTAACCCAGACCTTTCAGTCACCAGCAAACAAGAAAAAGTGAGACTGACATATTTGTCCACGTGTCCACCGATGAAGGTATCTGTATGCTCATCTACCGCCCCTCCCACCCTTAATTATGACTCGACCATAATTTTGGAAAGAAAGTTATAACAAGTCACGTGTCACTGAACCTTAAACTATTCAGTAAAACAAGAAAATAAATTGTAAGAGGATTATTTAATAAATGACATCACAAACCAAGCAGCAATAAAAAAATAAACAACATACATGACTACTAGCTGCGTTCCATTCTTTAATATGTATATGTAAATAAAAACACGCACGTACACACTGTTTATCTTGAAAGGTAGTAAGTAAAATTCAATTTTCATAGAAAGGGTCTTTTAATAAACAAAACAAATATTTGTTTTCAGCCAAAATTGATGAAGTTTTATTACATTATTAAAGGAGTGAAGAATGGTCTCGGGCACGGGACGACACTTAGACAGCCCAGTGGTTAGAGTATTGGCGTACTAAGCAAAATGTCATGTGTTCGATTCCTGTGTCTAGGTGTCATTTTTCAATTCAAGGAATATGTTTTATTAAAAATAAACCCTATTGGTAATAGCTATCAAATGTTATGGATCCAGATCAAATGACTTGACTTTTAAATTCGTAGTTTTTCTAGCTGTCAGATAAGGTTATTCCTAGGAAAATGGGATTATAGACTTACCTTGTATGACTACTTTCAGGATAAACGGAGGATAAAGCCCGTTTGTTAGAAACTTTGAAAAGTTAGAAGTTTGAGGCCGAAGGGATATTTGAAGTGTTTTACGTGATACGTAGGAATGTATGTTTATTTCTCTGATAAAAAAACAACTCCAAAACATTTAAGGTAATTTTAATAATTACTTATTTTTGAAAGTTTAAAGTTAAAAAAAATACCTTTAGTAATTTGGTTCATAAAGCGTGTGTAATACGAGAAACATAATGTTTGGTTTTTTTTTGAGGAATTCTCATTTAAAGGTAGTTTATTGCTCATAGATATTTGAAAAAATTGTTTCAAACTGTAATGTAAGTAAAACAATTGTGTCCTACCACACATTTTTGTTAGTATAGTTGAAAGTGTTACCATGGAGCTATTACCTATTTGCATTTGATAGGAGTTTTATCGTCGATTTTATTTTGGGGATTGTTGGTCTGATATGTTAGTTAATGTGTTGACAAAAAATATTCTTTCTTACTTACTTACTCCATGGCATTATAAACTTGAAAGTTCATTGCCGCACTTACAAAAGTATGCCACCTATTCATATCTTATTATATTATACTAGTTTTTAATCCCATGACAGGCTGATGTTAATACTACCCAACCTAACAGAATCAAACTTTCAATTCATAGATGCTTATTATAAAATTATATTTTTCACTTAACTATAATAATTATGAGTGCTTTAAGTGCGAATTAACTAAATTTTATTTTTAGTAAATAAATTATAACATATTGTTACATACTATATATATATTTATTTTTTTCAGTATCATTGACCCTTGATTTGAACCGTCAATGATTTTGTTGAGGTTTGCGCCCTGAAAAAAGCCACGTACAATTGGCCTTGGCTGAAAACTGACTTGGGAAAATAAATACCAACCCTATCCAAGTTTTGACCTTGTGACTTATTAATTCATTGAGAACGCTAGTTTAATTAGGACCTGCCTTTGTCTTAAATTAAAAGAGATGCCAGGGTCTACTAGGGCCAAATCGATTTTTGGTATGAAACACACATTCCCTTGAGACGAACCCTTTAAAATTGTTGCGCAGATTATACTTGCGTCCAATTTTGTGACTGCTTGGCGCGTTCCATTGCATAGGCCCTGATTACTAATATACACACACGGTACAACAATCAAACATTAGTGTAATTTAAAGGTTATGTCATTTGCTACTCTGAAGTATTAGCTGTCCTTTAATTAGAGTAGTAATTGGTTAGTGTGAATACATATCAAGGCTATATAAATGTAAACTTAAATTAAATAACTTTGTTTAACGTTACGTGTAAAATTTTCATTGACACCAGAAAAAACCGTTTGCTAACTAATATGAATACAAATCAACCAAACTATAAGTATGGGTCACTGTATTATTAATATGCAATTCCTCTTTGAATTTAAGATTGGAGTTTATATTCTTTATTCTCTATGCTTTTTGAATGCAAATAACATGTTAAAGAATTAAAATGATTAAATAAATCACGTTTTTATTTATTTTAATTTCTGATCGGTTTTCAAGTTTGGAAAAATTTGCGCATCTCTTGAGTGTTTTCTTGTCAATTTCTCCAAATTTCAGTTTTATATCTAATTGATAAATATTAAAAATTCTCTGGGACAGATATACAAACTTATATACAGACACCATTATACTTTTATTAATATAGATTATATTATCATAAGAATAATTTTAATATTTCTAACTCACCTTTTAGCAATCGGATTAGTCATTATTTTTCAAACCATCTTGATTCTCTTGGTTATGGAAATAATAACTTCAACTTTTTGATTCTCATATTGGCCCTATTCTTTTCCTTGTATTCCTAGGTGGAATACTGTACTAGTACTATTTATTATGTAAGAATAGTAGCATCACCAACAGTTAAAAAGGGTAACACAGCAAACGCCAACATTCTTTAAAATAATTCGCAGCTCACCCGGTTTGGTGTAAACGGCACCATGAACCCCCTGGGCATTTTACAGTATTTTACATTGTTCATAAGGTGGATCATGTAAGTTTTTGTGTCCATATCTTGCGGGCATCACTTTCTCTGTTCGTTTCCTGTGACTTAATAAAATGTACACTCATCACGAATACCCCATGGATATTAACATGACGTAGTTTTGTTGGGTGTACCTGATGAGGAAACTGTTATTACACCCATAAAATGACGATAGCTTAGTAATTGGTAAAGGAAGACTCGTCCTAGTTCAGCAACACGTCCCTTCTTCCGCATGAAAATAATAAATACATACCTTTCGTAATGTTTCTATATTATGATCAATTTATCTCCCCCGCCGTGAGGCTTACTATCAACCCGGGCTATCCATATATTTATATTAATTAGTTATAGATGAGGAAGGTAAAAGTTAGAGGAGGTGTACTCTCCTCTGGCTGGGGAAAAAGTGGTAAGCCCTCAGGAGAAACAGTTGATGAGGAGGTCGCAGTTTGAATCCCAACTGGCTGTACTAGTTTCTATTTCCTCAATGGATTTCAACCTCTTCCCATAAACAATGTGGGTACACTTTTCACCAATCATACCTTCCTCATCTCTAGACCAGTGGTGTAAATACCCGGGTAGATGGACGCAGAACACACAAATATCAAGTAAAATCGAATCAAGAAGGAAACCCACATCGGCGGGCACGTGGAATTAATATCAGACTTATTTAGTCTGATTTGAAGGTCGGAGTTCAAATTTTCACCGAGTTTGTCAAGGGTGGTCTCCCTAAATTAATTCTCACTCTTCATCTGAACATATTTAGGTAGTTTTATTATAATTTCTACACCTTGCTTGCCAACCCCATTAACGTGATTGAAATGAGTATATACCCACCAGTCGATAGTAAGACGACTTGCTTCGGTGACCGCATGGTCTAATCGTAATAGACTATATTGCTGATAGCAGGAAGATTGGGGTTAGAATCCCGGCTGAGTGTACTGAAGGTGTTTTTTCTTAAATGGTTTTTCACTCTCCCTCCACGCAAATGGGGGTACGCTTCCTTTAAATTCAGCCTCCTTCATTCCTAGCTCACTTGCGTAATGAGCACATATGCGTATAGCCTGAACAAGTAGTTGGAAGCGGTGCTACAATAAATTAGTAAGATGGGGAGCCCAACATATCAATTTTTATCTATAATCATCACAATATTTAGAGAAACTACGGTGATAGCAAGATGAACCTTAAGGGAACCAGCTACTTGAAGGGAAATATCCTCACATTAAAATATATCCTATGAGATTTGCTAGCTCAGACTTTTGAAGCTTCAAAAACACCAGAACCATCCTCAATTTATCTTAGAATGTTCTGTTATAGCCTCGTTTACAAAATTTTAACTGAAATTTTTTCCCCCCTCACGCAGGATTTCTGGACCTCTTCAGAGCTTCGCCAGGTGGTCCCTTTATAATAGCTCAATGGCTAAGCTTCTATTGGCATACGAAGCCTAAGTCCACTAAACTGATAATATACAAAACACATAATTACGTACCTATCGACAATTTATTTTAGACAGATATACTTTTCATTCCATAACACCCAGAATAAGAAGAAGAATACGAGGGAAATCTTTAAATAGAAACTGTCTGTCACAGAAATCGACGATACTAAAGGGCATATACTCGCGTAATGGCAATGAAGTAATTTGTATTAAGCTGTATGTCTCCGCACGTACACCGGTAATTGGTATCTCTTTCTTTCTTTCTTTATACTTCTGTTGCTACCTCGGCCAATTTAACAGTGATTGAATCAATCACTGACCGAGAGGTCAAAAGAATATCTCCAGAAACAAGTATACATCTTAGCTTCTATTTTCTCTGTAAGTGATAAGAGAAAATTTAGCATCAGTGGGAAATGTGAATTAAATATCAGACTCGTCTTGCCTGGTTTTCTGGTGACGAGGAGATCTGGGTTCAAATCCCAACCAAGTGCACTGAGATTTAATTTTTCTTTACCCGCTTCAGTGGCCACAGGGTCTAACGTGCAACTCTCGCAATAGACTAGACTGATGACGGTGAAATTGAGGTTCGAATCTCAGTCGAGTGTACTGTGGGTGGTTTTTCCAAGATAGTTTTCCACTATTTCTCAACGCAAATGCGGGTACACTTCCTATAAATATAGCCTGCTTAATTCTTAAAAACCATTAGTGTAGTTAGTACATAAGCGTATAAACCGAACTGGTAGTAAGACGCGGTGCTAAAAAAATTCTTATAAATGATTTCCCAAGCTACCTCCACTCAAATTTGGGTACATTTCCTCTAAACTATACCTTCCTCATCCTTGAGCCGTTAGAATAAATAAGTGTCTATAACTCGCAGTGCTATTTTCTAAACTATTCATGCACCACGTGTTATTACCCATCCAGACAATTTGCATGTTTAACACTAATATGGTAGGGATGAGTAAGGTATAGTTTAGATCAAGTGTACCAGCATTTATGTGGAAAGAGATTGTAAAAAAATTCCTTAGTACACCCAGCCGGGATTCCATTACCGGTGAACTTGACTTGACTAAATTGACGTCTAGTCATTTTCCCCACGTACTATGGTCTTAATACCTATCACTTGATTATATAACTACCATAAGAACGCAGTTGAGAGGTCGAAGAACAGAATCAGCGAGCCAGGAGGGTATCTTGGATGTGAGCAAAGCGAGCTCTTGCAGCGTCAATCACACAAACAAATAGTCAATCCCTCATTCGACATGAGCTGCTTATTATTCGTATACTGGGAGTTAGGTCAGGGTGACTCCCATGGTTATTGCAAACTGTCAGCATTGGATAGCCAAAATAAACTTAAACATAAGCTAAAACATTTATCACCATTTTAATTTAATTTTTTTGGTGCACTTTTATAAAGTAATTATGACCCAGTCTCCAAATCACTTAATAGAGTAGTTTTAAAGTTAAGACCTCCACACCCGAAACACTCTGTGACCCCAATATTGGATATCCCTAGTATGGGGGGAGTACTATCATTAAGTGGATCATAGCCTTTTAGAGCTCACGCACCATTTTAATTTTTATCAAAATCAAAAGCATCCACCTTTTCCACCCACCCCTTATTTATCAAGAATTTATGTACACATATTACTATGCAACCCATTCTCTAACATACAATACTAATAATACTAATAATGATAAAAATATTAATAGCCAATACAACAATTAAAAACTGAGACAAGTTAGATTAAAATATATTAATATTTTTAGTTTTCTCGTGATCCCATGTGTGGGCCTATCCTTAAACCATCCTATGCCCCCAGGAGGGGCGGGGCCCCCCAGACTGGTAAACACTTATAGTAATCCTATAGTGATCTGAATATATACATATTTTTATGGTATTATTATTTTCCTAAAGTTTTTTAATACTGCGTCTTACTACCCATTCGGGTTATACACTTATATACTAATTACACTGATAGTTTTAGGGATGAAGAAGGCTAAATTTAGAGGAAGTGTACCCACATTTGCGTGGAGGGAGAGTGTATAGCCATTTTTAGAAAAAAACAACTTCAGAATACCCGACTGAGATTCGAACCTCGATCGTCATTGACAGTCTAGTCTACTGCGAGAGTAACGAGTTAGATCACGCGGTCACCCAGACGGTTAGTAAGTGTTCACTTTCTAAAATATTCCAAAATGTAATTGGAATTGCATCAACTCTCTTCCATAAAGACGTGAAAGTAGATTCCTATCTGAGCTTGTTGAAGAATCTTGGCAGCCATAGAGGACTTTGAGCCTCTTGTGACCTTTGACAAAGCCGACACTTTCAAATAAGATGTACCACGGGAAGTCCTATCATGTGTGACTCTATAGTGATTAATTATTAATTTCCTCGATATTAGTCATTTATTAAGGCTGTGATCGTTTTTGTGTGTGGATATAATTGATGAAATCTTCTTACCTAATCAGTAACCTGCTTCAGTGGTCGCATGGTCTAAGGAATCACTCTTGCAATATACTAGATTGCTGATGACAGGGAGATATGGGTTCAAATCCCAGTCGGGTGTACGGAGAGTGGTATTTTCAAAAGGGTTTTACACTCTCCCTCCACGCAAATTCGGGTATACCTTCTTTAAAACCAACCTTTCTCATCCTTAACTCATTAGTGTAATGATTAAATATGCGTATAACCTGAACAGGTAGTAATACAGGGTGCTAAGAAAAAAGAAGCTAATCAGTAAACAAAACATCTATAAATAATGAATGCTGGTGCAGTTTAACCAGAGATTTAGATACTCGATTACGGTTGAAGTAGAAATCTTATCCAATTGAGGGTTTCTTCGGTCTTAGCTGACAACTGAGAAATCGGGATCTGTGAAATATATTGTTAATCTTAAAATTACTATTTTAAATTTTAATATATTTTTGAAAATAAATAATAAAAAACGAAGAAAATATTTGGAATAGTTTCAATTTCATTGATTTTAATGAATACTCCAGGCTATAACACCACGATGTGAAGCTTGGTTCGAGCTGTTTTTTTTTAGCACCGGGTCTTACTAACTTTCCAGGTTATTCAATTATGTACTAATTATTACAATAATGGTTTTAGGGATGAAGGAGGTTATATTTAGAGGAAGTGTACTCGAATTTGTGTAGAGGAAGCGTGGAAAACTATTTTGGAAAAACCAGCCTCAGTACACCCGAGATTTGAACCTCGCGGTCTTCAAGTCATCGTCAGTCTGGTCAACTGCAATAGTAGTGCCTTAGACCATGTGACCACCAAAGTGGGTTAGAGATGTATTACCTACCTAAGTTATAAGTGTAGTAAAACGGGCTCTTAAAGCTAACGTACAGTAGACCCATGGCTTCTTTGGTTCTGACTGACAGCTCACAGCTTACAGGTGACGGCTTTGAAAAGTTACCAGACCAAATTATGTATCCCTACGCCGAACCATATGATCTGCAAAAAACATGTGTTTAGCAGCTGTCACTTCTGACAGTCAAAA
>CABFWB010003829.1:0-34197 GCA_902151455.1 Timema bartmani | reverse complement strand
GATGCGTCACTGTTCTCGCTTATCGTAATGAATTCTTTGATCCTTTAGCTATCCAGTGGTATAATTTAATTTTGGATGTAGAGGAAAGATTCGAAACCACAACACCAAACTGTAGCCCCCGATTTTGTTATCATTAGGTTTTTTGGATTGCCCCCGTATGGTAGCAAATTTAAAGACGTATTCACGTCTAAACAGGAAGTAAACTAATTGCTGTTAGCTGTTACTGGCACTGAAGCCGTCGGACTAACCCGTGGTAATATCGTTCTCATCTTTCCAAGACTCCGTAACCGTCTCACCCTCGGTGGGGGGGTCACGCGGAAGCACCTCTATTGAGGCCACGAAGAAGTTGACCTCCGTCCCGATTGAAGAAGATCCCTCATTGGCATGAGAGAGTGTATATTAAGATATGACCCCACTCACTATCCCTGTGTCACTAGCAGGTGATCCCAACATCACCGACAGAACTTTCCCCGGCCAGGTACGTGTATGTACGTTTCCTCCATCTATCTGTTTCGCCGATCAAGTTAAATTCCTCTGAGAGTTATTATAATGAGATGGGCAGGAGGCGAGAAGATGGGACCAGTTACGTAAGCTCCCAGACTGCGTACGGGATTGGAATTGGAAGGGAATACGTACGGAGACGTACACTGAGTTCAGTTGAAATATAGACCCCCTCGAGAGAAAGGTGAACAGTGAGGTTGGTTGCATTGGTTGCTCCCAGACTGCGTACGGGATTGGAATTGGAAGGGAATACGTTCGGAGACGTACACTGAGTTCAGTTGAAATATAGACCCCCTCGAGAGAAAGGGAACAGTGAGGTTGGTTGCATTGGTAATTCTACCCAGACAAAGCTTAAACTCTCACGTTCGCTGAAAATAGCAGAATATACTCAAGAGCCCAACTCACGGTCGATTAAACTTAAAATTAGTTACAAGATCACACTTGTACCAGAAAACGTTTTGAAATTCGCTTTTATGCATTCTTCATTTTACAACAGTGAGAATGTAAGAATCATTTTAATAGTTTTTTTAAATTTTTAAATTGCTATTTTTTTAATTTTGTGGTATTTTTCAAAATAGAATACAATTAACTTCATCACGATACGACACTTGGTCCAAGCTGTATTATCTACATACAGCCTAATTTTAACGTGGTCTGAGTTCCTGTCTATAGAGCCAGAGATCCAGGGTTCAATCCTCGGCGTTTTCAGAATTTCCTGTAAAACAATGGGTCTGGAACGGGGTTAAACTCAGCCCCGTGATTACAAATGAGGAGCTATTTGAATAAATAAGTAGCAGCTCTGGTCTGGAAAACGGAGACTAACGGCTAGAGGGTTCATTGTGCTGACCACATGACACCCTCTATCCGCAAATGTTGGCACTATCGTCGCTAACGGCTCGAATGCAGGCTCACGCCATGGAGCTTAAACCTTATATGATATCTATAAAGGCTACTAAATCTTCTTTAATATTTCGTACGTCAAGGCCGTAGTCAAGGGGGGTTTTTGGGGGTTCAAACCCCCTCCAAAATATAACTAACAAAATTTATAAGGCTTTTCTTATGTTTCAAACAATATCAAAATTAAGCCACAAGTACAAATTAGGGGGCTGTGTTACCATAAAAAGCACTTCAGATATTTTCTAGAGATGTTTAATATTTAGAATTTTTTCTATTCTCCGGCAATTGTGGGATGTGCCCACCAAACCCTCCCTGAAATTATTGGCTGGCTACGGCCTTGCTCGTATGTCAAGTTATATGATCTGCAGCTGTTATTTTTGGTAGAAGTTAATAGTGCCTATGAATATATAGTATAATAATAATGTTATCGATGTTGAACGAAACAAATTTGTTTGTATTATGTAAAAGGCACTTCCTTTCAAGATTCTACTATGAGTTAGTGTGGGGAGAAGCGCTCTTAGGTCGTGCAGCAATTCATACGCCCTCAGAAATATGTCCATAATGCTTTGCAACGCAAACTATAAATAACTTATTTTCAACATTTTATTTTCTAGGACGTAAATAGATATTTTAGCTTATTTATTATCACTTATCAAATTAGTGTTTGATCTTTGTGACACAACTTTTTTTTAGCATCGCGTCTTACTACCTTTTCAGGTTAGACGCATTTGTATTAATTATACTAATGAGCTACAGATGATGAAGGTTATATTTAGAGGAAGTGTACCCGCATTTATTTGGTGGGAAAGTAGAAAACCATTTAGGAAAAACCATCTTCAGTACATCCGACCGGGATTCGAACCCCAATATCCTTGTAATAGGCAGTCGGGTCTATTGCGAGAGTGACGCCTTGGACCATATGGCCACCGAAGCAGCTGACACAACTCAACACAGATAAACACAAACGCGTTCCAGTGAATCCTGTTTAGATTCATTTCAACAAACGCGACGCGGTGATTGACAGCGCATGCAGACAGAGATGGCACTGAAATATCGTGATAGGCTTAGAGCGCGTCACATGACCACTTTTATGTCCTTCTCTTGTTAATCACCGAACGTGATAATCCAAAATAACATTTGGGAATCTATGGTGATTAGAGGCCCTGGATCTTGTACGACTATAAAAACTAAATGAACGACCTCATCTTAAAACTATCATTAGGTGTGGAAGTATAATGAGCGATTAACAGGGCATTCAGATTGCCTTCAATGATTAACATGACTAATAGTTGTATGAGTAGTTTAAACTGTCCCACCGATCAGTCATGTGGCATGGAATTATTACCATAACTCGCGGGTACAATTGTAGGTTAAGCTGCCCTGTAGATCATGTATGGAATTATGTTAGAGTTACGGAGTAGATGTTAACTATTAAGAGATTTTCTATTTTAACAGACTGTAACAGGGAACGGGGAGAGGGGCGCCTAGTAACAGTAAGTAAATCTTTCATAAACACATTATAAATACGAGTAAATATCATAATTTACTTTCTAATAATAAAAAAAACAAGTGTTCAAGATAATATAACAGTCCAATTTCATGCATTTACAGATCATTCGTTCATGTCAAATTGAGGAGAAAACCATTTAATAATAAATAAATTTAAGGCGGGGGAGGGGAAACACTTTTATTATGCATATTACGGCTGGTGGCTCCAAATTATAAAGATAGAAAGGAGTATTACTATACTTTAACTTTCACATGTTTCTTATACATGTTCCGTGTCTTATTGTCCTCCTAGTATTAGCTACGTATTTATATTAATGGAATGGGGGGAAGGGGGGGAAAAACGCTTTTAGAGGGAGTATACCCCAATTTGCGTTGAAGGAGAGTGATAAACCACTAATAAATAATCCTCTCACTTCAGCCAGGCCGGGATTCGAGTTCCAACCCCCCTCATTGGCAAACCAGTAAGTTCACATATAATATAATAAATGATATGACACATACCACTGGACATACTTTCTAATGTACTCTGTAAACGGCCCCTTGGTGTAGTGGTCAGTACACATAGCCACGAGCCTAGGCGTCCCGGTTTCGATTTCCGGCTGGTAATTTCGGGTATTTTTTCCTTAAGGAAAATTATCCAAGCAGTCACCAGATATTGGAAAATTATGCTTAAGGTGATTAGCCCTTTCCATTTGGCGTGGAAATGCAGAGCCATGGGAACAAACAGCTTCAAGAATTTTTATTGTTTTGCAATTTTCTTTTCGGAAACGGTTGGTTAAAGAATAGAAGCATGTTTATTAAGGCTGTTACATGGGGAGGGCGTTTTATGCGTTTGGAAATCCCGTATTTTTGAATAAGTGGTTTTATATTTTTAAATATGGTTTTCACCGAACAGTAAGCGAAAGCTATCAACAGGTTCCTATCTAGCTATAAAGTTTAAATTTTAAGTTTAAATATTTTAGAAAAAATTCAACTAAGCTTTACGCTAGTAATTGTACTTCTGAAATTAAATTAAAACGATAGAGACCTAGAACTAGCCATCCTCTATCAAATAAAGTCATTCTTTGATAGGGTAACAACAGAAAATTTGAAACAAAAGCGGGATTGATATATTTAAGCTACCAGTCCTTTTTTTAAGCTTTAGATTTAAAGTTTAAACTCTTTAACTGGTCAAAACTTAAGCCTAAATTTTGTTGAAAACCATTTTAAGAAATATCAAACCACTTCGTAAATAATCCAGAGTTTCGAAATAGCTGCAACGCTTTCAGTGCTCACCCATATAACACCCTTAAGTTATAATTTTTATATACACGTATATACGTTTTATATAACGTTGATCAAATATCAATAATTTTGACATTTCTCAATAGAAAACTGCCGGTTGCATAACAAAAAATAAAAAAATGTAACACCTAATAAACATTGATACATTATCTTAGAAGAGGTGTTGAAAATATTACTATAGAAATTTCACTCGTTCTCGAGAAAAACTGATATTTCCAAAAGTATGATTTTTTTCGCAATACCTGTCCGGTAGCTAGCGCCATCTACGTTTTCTGTGATCCATCTATTCTTGTTGGCGCGGAAGGATACGTTGGTCGGTTGTGAAGCCACGCCATGCCTTTCAACCTCCCGCCCACCACCCCACAACATTGGTTTTAGACTTGCACTCGAAAGGACCAAGGGTCTTAAGTTAGGTTAAGATTCCTACCGACACTACAACTTCATAATAACTATCATCATATCATCTCATTGCGGGTACGACGGTGGTATACCCTGGGCAACGTTTTATGCCCCCAGAGTGGCTAATAGGCTACACATATGGTGACCTAATCTCGATGTCATGTCCTTATTGGTCATACATTGCCGTACATCAACAAAAAACTTTGTTAAAGTTTGGAACAAAATTTTTAAAAAAATGTGTGTCAGTAAATACCCTTAAAATAGGATTCCCCTGCCTTGTACGACCCCCACTAGCTACGCCACTGCCAACCACTAGGGATGATGCGGATAACTCCAGAGAGATAGGGTCAAACTAAGGTGAACGGTACTAAGAACAAAGTCCGTTCTCTTCTTTCACATTCCTCAACAGGATCGTGAGTGATCACAAGGTCGTCGCAAAAGAGGAGGTATTGTTTGCCCAATGTTAAATTCCCAGGATCATTGTACTCGTACACACGGGTAATGTTTCTGTATTTAATTAAGTACTTAATTCCGTAGAAGTCACTGTGAATACTATACACTATCACGGTGACTATTATCAAAATAAGTAGCTGTCATGGAAACTTGTGCGTAATGTGTTGCTACAACAAGCCCTAGTTTTTAGCTAATTTCAAGAACAGGTGCATGCGCAGAAGATAACCAGTGGGTCTTACTTTAGAAAATGAAACAGTGATTTTCTTGTCTTTCAAACAAGATCAAAATGACTTATCTTGGTTTTGAGGTAGTTTTTAAAAGAAAAGTAGTTCTAATTAAATATATTTTATACATATAATCATAATTTAAAAAAATACAATGAATCGTCTAAAAATAAACACTAAACTATTAACATTTAAATATACAAACCATTTGCTAAAATATATATTTTTTTTTTCTCCGTAACATAAATTATTCACAAGATGAGGTTGAAGACAATTACCTTGTGAATGAGCGTTATATGTTTCATAGTAGCTAATAATCTGGATATTTCTTAAAATAGGTCATCATAATTTGAATATAAGTTGTTGTACTGAATCAGGTCGTCCGCGTGTATGGAACGAAGAGTACTGATGTAGTGATACCTTTCTAATCTCTACCCGATTAAAGTAAATATTCAGATGGTCCCCATGGGCATGGTGGACACACACACACACACACACACACACACAAAATACCTTTAATACGTGTTTTAACATGCCTGTGCGACCTGGTTGTCTAGGGGTAAGGTGTCGGACTTCTGTGTTGAGGGTCCGGGGTTCAATCCTCGGTCCCGGCACAGATTTATTTGATTACCAAACCCTTCCTTCAACTCTGACAAGACTTGTATTAATCACAACTTGTGAATGTGAGGAATGCCAGGCCTCCACCGTGGTTCGGATTCCACGTTAAACTGTAGGTCCTCCATTTCATCTCACAATAACCCTACCATTACACATTAGCGTAAGTGCGTACAACCCGAACGGGTAGTAAGACGCGGTGCTAATAATAATAATAATAATTTAACATTCCACTGCTTGTTTTCAAAGGAGACAACGTAATGTCAAACTCGTCAGGGCATATTCACGAAGGAATCTTTATTTAATTTAGACGGTGAACATATTATACATATTTCTCAAACGGGGCTACCTTAAACAATAGGATATTTCAAGTACCAGGAATAAATATCTCACAGTTTATTTCTTACCTAAATTGTAAAACAATATCAAACTTTCGTCACACCAAGCCCTTGATGTGTATGTTTGTGTTAGATTTCAGATTATAATTTTGTCACATTGTAAGTTAAGGGTTTTTTTTTTTTTGTTTGTTAATAAAACAGGCAACATTGCGTTATGTTTGTGGAAGTTCGTCAAGAAATATTTTAAGTCAGTGTTTTCCAAGTTGTAGTTGGCTACGCTTACCCTCAGCAGTACTTGAAGCATTTCAAGGGGTACGTAAATTACCACCGAATTTTATTAATGATAAAATATAGTTTTATAAAATTAAGTCAGATGAAAAAACTAACGCAGATTTTGACATGATATGGACTTTTATAAACATTTTGTTCTCGATCTGTTACAGCTATCTCACCACTAAAACTACATTAAAATTGAGAGATACCATTTTTACTTTAAAAGATATAAGGTTGATTCAAATAAAAATATTTATTCAAAAAGTTCATGATGGCATTTTACTATGAATTTATTTTATTAGTAAAAATGTGTATTGTTATATATTTAATATTTTATAATACATTTTTGGGAGATTAATACACTTTTTTTGGGCAGTGAACTTTTAAGATCCTGACAATCAAAAAATACAATTTATATGTTAGTATTGAAAGTAATAATTGTTTATTAAGTGTTGTTTGTAGACCTATATTAGATTGATTGGTTTACTAAATATATTTTCAGCGCACGGTGCCAATTGATAATCAGATTTGGCCTTTAGGATGAAAAATGTACCACACTGGGGTTAGGCCATGACCCCGAAAGGGGTACGCGATTATCGAAAGTCAAGCCACCATTCACAGCAGATGAACTATGAAGAGGCACCCCATAGATAGGTGGTGAAAGTTGTCGACCATCGGTCTAAGATACTCTGGTTCAATTTCGGGTGTTGACGAAGATATTTACTATTTGTATACGAGTTTGATCTGCTTTCTAGTGAGTATAATATCTTGACACTTGGGGGGTTTTCACCCACGGGACTAACTCAACTGTGACTATACTGGTTTGTGATTTAAGTCATAAATTGGTCAGTAACTTGTTACTTATGTTTTTCACACGGTGCTACGCAAATGTGGAGGAATTTCAATAGGTTTCGTAGTAATTATCTAGCTCCAAGCACCTTCTTTGGGCTCTTAGAATATCTAATATTTATTAATATGTCTATTGACTCGAGTTTATATATATATTGGATATGTAACAAAAGAAGATTTTGGTTTCATAAATACAATGAAAATAATATAAAACGCAGATTATTATTATTATTATTATTATTATTATTATTAATCGTCTACTCATCGTGGCAAAGGAACTACACCAGACTGATACAACATTTATAGCGTTGTACAGCTTGTCGAAAGAAAGCTACCTCAAATAGTAAATTAAATGTTCAGTAATTGTTCATTCATCAACACATTATCTCAATTATGATGGCTGACCTGCCTCTGTAGAGTAGTTAGCTAACGTTCTATCTTCTTGTTGAGCTAGACTGCCGAGGACGGGGAGATCGAGGTTCGAATCTCAGTTGGGTGAACTGGAGGTGGTTTTTAATAAGGGGTTTCCACTCTTCCCCCCCATGCAAATCCGGGCTCACTTCCTCTAAATTCAACCTAACCATTTCCTAATCCATTAGCGTAATTAGTACTTAAGCGTATAATCCGGACGTTTAGTAAGACGCAGTGCTAAATAGATAAATAAGTAAATAATTATGATGGTTAAAGAACATGCGGCTTGCTGGCTGATAGCATTAATGGTTATTTAATCATTTTTTGACATAGTAAATATGGTTATTCCTATGAAGATCCGACTATAGATAGGCCTATAGCATTTACTCATTGGTGGGCATGCGGACCAAACAACAAGCTCATCTAGTCTGGTTTGGTGGTAAGGATATAATCCTTTCAGGGTAGGTGTTTTTCCCTAAACTATTTCCTATTTTCATGGATAACTCAAATGCTGAAACATTTCCTTTAGTATTTACCTTTCCTATCCATACACAATTATCATGTTTTTGTGTTCACCGCGTCTTGCTACCCGTTCAGGCTAACCGCATTTTTTATTGTGATTTAATGCGTATAGCTTGAATGGGTAGTAAGACATAATGTAAGAAACCATAACTTACTTCTCACGAAGTCCATTGAATTGACGATGTTAGGTGGATGTTACGGTGACTGGTTGCTATGGTGGAGGTTCGGGGAGGTTAATGGTCAAGGTTGCGCACGCCGTCCTATTTAGGACGAGGCGTACCCCACGAAGACGCCTTGACAAGAGAAAGAGGCTCTGTGAAATGCCCTGGATCGTCACGTGATGACGCCCAACATTCCCTTCTTCATCTTTTGACATTTATATGGGACCTGTTCCTGAAGAGTTATCTAACCATCCGTGGTGTGTTTCGACGGGGGAGGGGAGATTCGGTGGCACAACCACATATCTGTGTTGACCTTGGACATGGCCAGGAGAGTCTAAATTCCGGATTTTCAGTCGCAGACTGACCTATAAACAACTTCTGGGAATTTTATAGTTGGCGCAGATATTAATTTACTTACAAAACAGGTGACCTGGTGGTCTAGGGGTAAGGTGTCAGACTTCTGTGCTGAGGGTCCGGGGTTCAATCCTCGGTTCCGGCACAGATTTATCTGATTGCCAAACCCTTCCTTCACCTCTTACAAGACGTGTATTAATCACAGCTTGTAAATGTGAGGAATGCCAGGCCTCCACCGTAGTTCGGATTCCACGTTAAACTGTAGTTCCTCCATTTCATCTCACAATCACCCTACCATTGCACATTAGCGTAAGTGCGTATAACCCGAACGGGTAGTAAGACGCGGTAATAATAATAATAATAATAATAATAACTTATAAAACTATCTGAAGGTACAATTTGTGGCCTGAGTTGACATTACTTGAGCTTCAAATAATGTGGTGGCTTGACAGCTAAATAGCGTGGTAAGCATCATCTTAAAGTAAATTATTATCCTCTTAACCTATTGTCTGACACTGAAGCCATTCAAAGGTGAGGAAAGTCTTATATCTCATTTAACTCATCTAAACTTATGACTTATGGATAGTTTTCAAATGACTTTTGTTCTAAATCAAAAAAGGAAATAAAACATTAAAAAAAATTAGTTTAGATAGCTTTCTATTATTGTATGTAATCTAGAAATCGTAGCAAAGATAATCATGAAATTGATGTTATTTGCTTAGAAAAGAAAAGAAATCATTTTGCTTAAGTTTTTTGGTCTTAAAATGTATTACATAACTATTACTGTTGTGAAGTCATCGCATGAATGAATATTCAAATTAAATCCACGCTTCGTCTAACTCAAACGACACAAATTTTTAATGATTCATATTTAGTTAACAAATACTTTCTTTGACCGTAGGTGTCGAAAAGAAGTGTTTGAAACTTGGTTTGTAAATAGAACGTCTTTGTTTAGTGCTAAGTGATACTAAAATAGTAAAATGGGAAGGAATTTTTCTTCTACGTTTGTGAGCTAGATTCGTTGTATAATTGATAGTTGAAATCTCCTCCACAGTACTAACTTTTATATATACATAAATTAATTAGTGAAGTAAACGAATAACCTGAAAGGGTAGTAAGACGTGGTGCTAAAAAAATTAATTAGTGATGTGCGAAGGTCACTTTTTAATTATGAAGTTAGGTTGAAGCGAAGCTTTAAACATGCTAAGCTAAGTCGAATCCGAATTTTAAAATAAGGTTTTTGAGATTAAATTTGTTGCTTGTTTTGCGGCGTGTAAATTTACCTTCTCAGCCATTTGGAATAATAAAGTAAAGACTAAAGAAGTTTTAAAAACCTTCTGTATAAAAAATTCACTAGTAAATTCGTCATACGGTAGATAATTATAATGAAATAAGATATCAAGGATCCTACACCTTAGCTCAGCAGGTAGCATATCTGCCATATAAGTTAAGGGTATAGGCCTTTTATAAGGTATATGAAACTAGGACAGGCCTAGCAGGCCGGTAGTGGAAAATATATGACTTGGATAAAAAACTGACCCAGACCATAAGCTGGAAGCAGTAGTTGATGTAGTAAAAAAAAATCAAGGATTAAATACTGTATACGTGTGTTATAAATTGAATGCAAGGAAGATAACACAACTAAAAAGCTTTGCATATGGTATTCTATTTGTTTCATACCTGTGACCGCCATTTTATGGTGTTACAACTAGGCAGGCTTTAATTTTCTATTGAACAAAAGAATTTTGGTGACATTGAGTATAATAAAATATATTCTATTTTACTTACCTATCTGTTGTTTACGTTTTAGTTGCAGTTGAATTCACTTGTCGGTGTTCAAATACCGTTTGGTTGCTGTTATAAAAATGATTGAAATGTGTCATATTTAATGGGAGGTTTAGTATTAGTTAGTAAATTATCGAAGTTTTTTCTTCCTTCAAAATGTTTCTAAGATGCGAAGGCTATTGTGGGTGTCTAAGTTGAAGCAAAGGAAATTTTACCTTTGAGTTCAACATTTTGGTGGGCTCACACAACCTTAGTAAATAATATTAAATATTTTTGTTTGTACTATTCACAGTTCCATTCCCCATCAGGGCTATAAAAAACAAACATTTACTTTCCTTTATAGATAACTAATTTAATAATGTAATATAATAATGTAATTATAAAAAGAGGATATGGTCCGCGACAGCAACTTGTGGCTCACAAAGCAAAGATAGCTTAGCTCTCTAATTCTAAGCGACGCTTCTGTCAAATATTAAAAGCGGAGACAGGGAAACAGCAGAAAGTCGATACGGTCCACATTTTTAGTGTAGCCGATTGGGTTTGAGCCCCGGATACGCTTACACGTCAGTCAAGCTGATTATAAGTGAGATCATTGTACACAAACCGATAGTTTGTTCCACAAGTACATTTATTTAATTTTATTTATTACATAAACCATTCAAAAGTTGTTGTTTGATATTAAAATATCTGAACAAATGGTTTATGCATAGTATTTAACAAGCCCGTCGATTAATTATACTACAATTTAAGTTAAACCTACTTCGGTGATCACATGTTCTAAGGCACCATTCTCATGGACTGCCGATGACAAAGAGATCGGGGTTCGAATCTCGACTGAGTGTAATGAGGGTGGTTTATATAAAAAGGTTTTCCACTCTATCTCTCTTTCCACGCAAATGCAGGTACACTTCCTATACACTCAACCCTTTTCATTCCTAACTCACTAGCGTAATTATTAGGCTACATATACGTATAACGTGAACAGGTAGTAAGACGCGGTGCTAGAAAAAATTAATTTGAAGTGATATACAAAACTAAAATTAAATCATAGGTACAGTTATAAAATATTTCCTACTTCTTCTCAAAGGCATGTAACTAACGAAAATGTACTGTAGGTTAATCCTGTTTGCCTTGAGCAGAGCATGCTTACGAAATAAGAATTTAATTACGATAGAAATTAATAACAAACTTTGTTTTTTCCTCTTTAAGTCAATGAACTCACTATTCCATCACAAAATAATGATCTGTTTCACAAAACAGAGTGAAAGGAGACTTTGTGATGTTAACACACAAACACAGTTGTATTACCGGCCGGACACAAAGCAAACCTTGAGATGTTGGAAGTTTCAGCAATTAAGAGACAACCTTCAGAGCTGGTTATGACCATACAGTAGCCTCAGTTAGTCGTAACAAATATGGCCTCCACTATATCTTACGAAAAGAGAAGTACCCAAGTGAGGAAATTTGACGTAGTTCCTGCAATATAATAAACAGCCTGTACTGTGTGCATCCTGAAAGGTGCTGTGAAGCATGATTATAATTATACTTTAAGGATGGATGGAAAGTACACTCAATGGCTTACAACTTTCAAGGTTTATTGGTTCGATCCCCAACCACGAAAATAAGATATCCCACACACAAACTTAATTATGTTGTTGGGAATAGGATGAATAGCTTTATTTAGTATTAGGATAGTCCTCCATAATTTTGTACAAGACAAAAGTCACCTGCTCTGGTGACCACGTGGACAACCCCTCAGTTTCGTATCTTATGGTTTACTTCCTTGTTACCAGTGTATTCTAGCCCGTTCAGGTTACCCTCATATTTACCCTATTTACCCACCATCTTGGAAAAAAGAGAGGTGGATTGTGGTTGATGGGCCCTCAGAGTCAAGATGGAGAAAGGCGGCTGCCCTGCAGCCCTCTGGTACCATCGGGGTGATGGAGTTCCCCGGCAGAAATGGGAATAGAATAGTTGAGTGAGTCTAGTTTATCTTAGTTAGTAGTTAAAATATATAATTAGGGACGGGGGAACTAGGTAGGGGGTAGATTAGGAAATTCAACTGCCAAGGGTGGAAGGAAGGGTGAAAACGGAAGTGTAGTGGGTAGAAAGTAGGCGGGGTACCAACTCCGATAGGGCGCCTCCCCAGGTGGTGGATATGGGGATGCCCACCTATGCTGGGCGCTTGGCGGACTCGGGAGTGAAATCCCGGGCGTTGTGAAGGGCCAAGCGGGGGAGGGTACCGGGGGGCGTAATATACCCGGGGCGGACCAAATGGAGCTAGGGGTGGTTGAATTTCATTTAAGTTAAGAGCCAAAATCTGTTTTTTAATGTTAAAAAGGAAATTAATATTAAAATTGTAAAAAGAAAAGTCAAAGTTATGTGGAAAAACGGACAAACGGATTTAAAGTTTGTAAGATACCGGGCCTGTAAACACTGAATAAAAGTCTTAAAAAAGTCTTACCCTATTAGATAGGGATGGCAAGGTAGAATTTAGAGTAAACGCACCCAAATTGCGGAGAAAGAGTGAGAAACCATTTTGTAGAATAAACCCTACGAACATCCGGCTGGTATTGGAATCCCGATCCTCCCGTCAGCGATAATTCAATCTATTTCTATAGTAACACCTCGGACCGAGCGACCACTGATTTATGGTTTGCTGGTGACGAGGATTTAGGGGTTTAAAACGAGGTTTGGGTGTGTTTAGATGGTTTTTACTAAATGGTTACCACCTTTCCCTCTACGCAAATGCGAGTACGTTTCCTCTAAAATTTTAGCTTTTCAGCCCTACCTCATTAGTCTAAATAGGGGGATATTTTGGAGAGGTGGTGATAAGACCCAAAGCGCACGGGGGCATGCGACCAAAAACTTGATAAAGATAATAACACCATTAACATGGTAATAAACCGCTTCGGTGGACGCATAGTCAGAGGCACTACTCTCGCAATAGACTTGACTGCCAATGACGGGGAGATAAAGGTATGTATTCTTTTGTAACAAAATATGCACAAATAAATGCTATTATTGGCATGTCTTCCTCATATCATGGAGATCATGCTAGATGCAACAGCTGTTAATGCTTGGGAGTTCAACCAGTCCAAATATATTACTGTTCAAAATACTTAAAAACGCCTGAAACACTATTGGATATACTGCGTTTAATGCTGTTGCTTCTAATGCTTATACCCTAAGTTAAGTCAAAAATATTACCACTGAGATGATCTCTTTTTCCCAGAAGCAACTTGAAAAGTTCCAACCTCAAGATGACTACCTTACTATTATCTTCCTAGGAGGTATCCCTGAAAAGGGGTTATCTTTCAGAGCACCTGCTGGACTTCTTCATGCTATATGGAAGGCAATAGCCATTTATTCATTCAAGGTGTATTTATTTAGAGACCATTTCAACCTGACAAAGAGAGAAGAGAAAGGAATTTGTGACATTTTCGTTTTTACAGTAAAAACTTACATACAACTCTGGTTGCACCTAAAAAAGTTCAGCTGCTATTGAAAGAGCTAAATGAATACAAGAAAGTAAATCAAGCGTTGTCCAAAGTCATCATACAGAAGTTTATCGGACACCTATGCTACATATCAGAGGAGCTGGTAGCGTTCTCTTTGTTTAACGAAGAAGTTTCAACTCTGACAAAGCGGAAGATGTTGGATGCCTTGAACAATGAAGGAATGGAATCTCCACTGAAACATATATGTATGGGTCTTGTTGATAAGGAAAATATAGAAGATTTTGTATTTTGCAACCCTCTAAGATTTTCCAGATAGCAGATATTTCATCAGAGTTTCTATGGAAGAATATATAAATTTGGGAAGAAGAAGATGATTATAAGACAAGTATAGAAATTATTCACTCTATTAGGGTTGTTAACAATATTGCAGAGCGAGGAGTAGCATTGATGGAGGAATACAACAAATTATGTAACACAAATGAAGGATAAAAACGGGAGTTATTAATGGTGAAACAATCCAGGCATAATTGCCCTGAAATGAGAAGATGTACTTTGTTATCCTGATATTAATGTTTATTTTAAACAATATTTAAGCATGTTATTTTATTCATATATGTTTGCTAAACATACATAAATATCGATAGACAAAAATAAGTACATTTTATATAAATCCAAGAAATATATGTATATATATAACTAATTTGTGCTCTTTTTTTTGTTAAATTCTTAAATTTCAAGGCCTGGTAGCGACCCCTAAAACTTATCTAAAAATTATATAAAAAATATATAATACTTTCTCATGAATAATAACACAATGACCTACTAAAAAAAATTTGGGGGTCATATAAACAGACCCTAATCCACATATGCATGAAGGGAGAATGGAAAACTATTTAGGGAAATCCACCCACAGTATACCCAACTGGGATTTGAACCCCGATCTCCCTGTCATCACCAGTCTAGTCTATTGCGAGAGAGAGAGACGCTTTAGACAACGCGCCCACCGAAGCAGATAGTTCTAGAATTAAATTAGTTCGTGAATCGTATGGTGATTTTTTTAAAAAGTATTCCTCAGCCAACTACCTGTTCGAACAATCCTTATTCACGCTAGGAAGGTAATAATGACGATGGCAGCAGTAAGTATACCTAAATTCAAGTGGAAGGAGTGTGGTAAACTATCCAGGAAATCAGCCCTTAGTATATCCGACGAGTTTTAAAACAACGACTTCTCTCATCACTATCAAAACAGATAATACTGTTTTTTTCTGTCCAAATGCCCACCCACGTGGGTCATTATCGTATCAACAGATGTTTGAGAAAGTGCACATAAAACAACAAAACGATTTGACCACAGTAAAAGTCAGGGCAATCTAAACTTTATTGAAATACAAATTAACAAGTACGATTACCAATGTAAAGAGCCTTTCCAAACACCTTGTGCAATCTCTGGTCACGTGTATCGTTGTGTAAACAATCGAATGCTGTTGTTCAATGATCCGTCAGACGGGGGTTGCAATACTGTCAGTTTACCACCGCTGCGGTACGTTAACAGCTACGACATTCGAGTAAGGACGAGGAGGAGTGGGGAGAGGGGTGAGACAACAAAACACTGGAGTGAAGCACAAACACCCATAATTATACTGCGATTTAAACTGCTTTAGGATTCGCGTGGTGGGTAGGCTGGGGACCATAGTTGCCACACAGTGGGAGTTTGCGCGCAAGCATACTCAGTGACTGTCAAGAAATCTGGCAACGTTCATCGGTTTCTATGACAACCACCCTTCACGGATTGGTTGAGCATGTGACGAGCCTCCACTCCGGCTGCGCTTACCTCAATCCTCAAGCAGTTTAAAACGTAGTATATCTTTAATAACGGGAATATCATTATGAAGGATACAACAATTCAATTAATTTAAATTAGGTAGTTGAAAATTGATAGCTCTACACAGGGATTGAACCCAAGAAGTTTGACTTAGCGTGCCAATGATCTAACACCGAGTGGACATTTCAGTAATTACAATGATTTAGACCTTGTGTGTCGATGGATCTTAATGAAATTTGTTTTAACTAGGCTACAATCTTGTATATTTGGCAGCATAACAGTCCTCCCGATTCGCAGATGATTGTGGAATCAACGATAGTTTATAGTAACCAATGATTTCCATACGCCCATCACAATATCTGATGACCCTGACACAGTACAAATCATGAACAGCTCAGTGTTAGACCATATTTGGGTTGATACCATTGCTTTCTTATATTAATGTGATTTCTACAACTTTCCAACAAAAATGCGAATCTTTCCGCTTCGAACCTTCAAGCTACAACATTTCTAAATGCAATTCTATTTAAATGTTTAGGAAATAAAAATATATATTTGGTTGTAAGCCATAATATTATTTTACACTATTAATATAGTGTTAATGACTGAAATATGTTAGGTTCTGTTTTAACTTGAGTATTTGGCATTTATACTATATATCTGTCTGAGCAGATTTTTACCACGCGATAACTGTCAAATGCGTGGGACAATTTTAACTAATTTTTGCAGGGATATTCTTTGAATTTAGGTTGAGTAATGTAATAAATACTAAACATAGTTTTTCAATCTAGTTATCTGTTTGAATATGATATTCAAACAAAAGATTTTTTGTTTAATAGCTTTCCTCAAGTGATTTTAATTTATAATTCTAAGCAATCAACAGTGTACATAGTGTATTTTTAATATACATAATATATTGGGAGAGTTAATACATTTTAAACCATGCGAACAACAATATTATCTACTAATTATTATAGTTTGTATTGGTTTTATAACTTGATCGCCAAGGATAAACATCAATTACAAATGCAAAGAGAAATTATTATTGAAGATATTTCAACTTGAAATCCAAAGAAAAATGTTAAGACTGTAGTAACGATAAGAACATGACATTTCTTAAAATATTTTACCGAGTATTTTTAATTTCTCACTATCTTACAGCTAAAGAAAGTATTGTGATCGTCAAAAAAATTGAACTCAAGATTTTGATGAATCTTGACGTTTCATTACTCTACGAATCCGAAAAAGTTGTTTTTGAATTTCCGTCTGTCTGTCTGCCTTTACCTCGGACTAGAGCCTAAACTGTTTTATTGATTTGGCTCAAACTTGGTATTTAGGGTTCTCATAGGGTTGCCTCAAGGTTTTTTTGGAGTTGGGTATCTAACCCTAAAATTAAGGGTAGTTTACTGAAGGGTGAAAAAGGAAAAAATCTATTTTCTCAAAATCGTTTCTAAAAATTTTGATTAAATTTCATTTCTAAGCATTGATCAATATTATAAACAAAATGGCTACTCTCATTTTCTCGGCAAAATGACTTTAAGGGTTCCGGTCTGATGCATAAATTCTCATTTTGATCACACCTCCGAAACTATTTGAGATATGAAATTACTTTATTGTTGCAAATACGTAGGTATATTTACCATAAAAGTTTTTTATTTGAAACATATTTCTATAAAATCAATAATTTTCAAGCTAAACGCAAATATATATTTTTTTATAACTTTTTGAACACTACAGGTTAGGTATTGCGACTGTAAAAAATAATCTAACCCGAGATGTTGATGAATGTTGACGTCTCATGACCCCTCAAAACCTAAAAAGTGGTTTCTGCAATGTCGTCTGTCTATTTGTCTGTTTAACCCTAAAATTAAGAGAAGTTCAATAAAGGGCGAAAAGAGAAAAAAAATAGATTTTTTCAAAATCCGCTCTAACAATTTGGTTTAAAACTCGTATCTAAACGTTAATCGAAATTATAAACAAAATTGCTATTTTCATTTACCTATGAAAATGACTTTTTAGGGTATTTTACAGAAGTGGAAATTTTCTTATCTGCGCAACTATTTAAGATGCTAAATTACTTATCGCTGCAAAATTGTAGTACTTTTAAAAATAAAAAACTTTTATTTGAAATATATCTTTATAAAACCAAAAGTTTTGGAGATATCGGCAAATATATTAGTACAATTTTGTGAGATTTAGTTATACATAGATACTACATAAGGTTTAACGTTATAATTCACTAATTCCATAGAGTAAGTAGATAAGTAAGTCTCTCAAAAAGTTTATGTTCGTTTTCTTTAACCTCTTAGGGGAAATGTTTGTACAACAATGATCTATCTCTATCATTTTAAAATCAACAGTCAATATTCACCTTTTTATTGGTCTAAATTTATAAATGAGGAGTTTAGTAAAAATGCGATAACCATAAGATGTGCAACCCCTAATAAAATGTTGAAAATTTTAACAGGAAGTAGAAATTTTAATATGAAGTATTGACCCTTGTGGACTCAATATCGAACCTTTTTTTTTTTGTCCAAATATAATAGTGAGGATTTTAATTCTTTAAAAAGAAAATCATAAATTTTAAATCTAGGAGTCAAAAAATGTTTAACGTATGTATAACGCGATTTTTGCTCGAGTTTGTTAATGTATATTATTTCGTGTAACATATATTATGAGTTTTGAGTAAATATCTCCATTTTTAAACAATGGAAAGTCCGCGCGGTGTTCCGTACCATTTATTTTTATAGGTGTTGATAATAGGTGTTGATACTAGGTATCAAAAGATACAGTTGAAGATCACATTATTTGACATATGGATATATGAAAGAAGTTTTACTAACTTTAGTGACTGTCAGATACTGTTCTTACTACTCGAAAAGCAATCTATGTTTCCAACTATTGAATCATGTTTACATCACCCAGATTTTTATCTGCAGCTTGGTTATTAACACCTGGGACCTCCTGATAGTAATGGAGTCCAAGAACCCAATAAATAACCACCAGATATCTCTAAGTTGGATTAAAATGTACAACTATTAGTTTTTTTAAATGTCTATGTTCAGCATATGTAATACTAAAACCTTATCTCTCGATTGTCAATTGGCAGAGAGGCTAGGGTTCAAATCACGGCTGGTGAACTCAGGTGGTTTTTTTTACTCTTTTCCTTCACGAAACGCAAAATGTTACTATTCTAATCTCCATCTCATTGGTGTAAATATACGGACGGTTATTAAGACACGGAGTACGACACATGGAAACCTCGTTGAGTAAATCACAAATATTTTAATATTAGAATTCTTATCTTGAATTTTCGCTACGTGGCTGGTTATAAAACATCGTTAAAGATTATTTGCCATTAAAATGCTATTAATATATATTTTTATAACTATTGAACAAATGTGTTATTTGTTTTTAAACTTAAAGTAACTGACACAGTTAACTCCTACTCGTTTACATTTTTGTTAAACCTAATTTAGTAAATTATAACTACCGTAGCTTACTCTAAAAAAACGCTTATTTAGCGTTTTAGTCATAACTTCATGTTTTAGTTTTATAATCTAACTGCCAACCAATTATTTTTCTTGCTTCACAACCATTATAAATCCAAAAAAAAAGTTGTTAAATATACTCACGAAGTAGCTTCACCGAGACCACTTTCATTGCTGTTTTACAGAGATGTTACAAAGTCCAGATGTTTATCATCATGATATATTGGATTTTTTTAATTGCTTGATAAAACACAACTCATTCCACTAGAGCTGGTGGCTCAGTAATTATATTTATACACCTTAATCCACACCAGAGGGTACACGGATAAATTAGTACACCACGTCTTACTAATCGTCCGGGTTATCCGCATGTATACAGTTATGAAGTTGGAATGAGGAAGATATAATTTTATACTATACTCGTATATGTATGTATTTGGGTTTTGGAATGGTGGCAAACCATTATGGAGGTTGAGTAGTGGAGGTGGAACTCAGTTCACCCAGCCATAGTCGTCACCAGTAAATTATCCATAGAGCCCGGATTTTTATGTGTTTGAATATTTTAGTCCTGCCAGTTAGAAATGTGAAAAACTAACTGTAGATGAATTTGGTTGTTTGGGATTATAACTTCAGTGTTGATGTAGTATATTTTACTGAATTACGCATATTTTCGAAGATATTAGGGAAAATTACATATTTTGCGTGTATTTTTGTGGTGTTATATTTTTTTTCTGACGAAAATACTTTTAAATGATGTGTCACTAAATTTCAGGCAACTTGTACTTTCATAAAGAAATGTTTCCCATGAAGGCATGGCAGTGAGCCAAGTCCAATTCAGGTATGCTAGTTAGTCAGAGAGTATTACAGTTGCCGTAACGTATCTTTGTACCTGACGTAGCTCGTCTCTCGCTCGGCGTGTCAGTTTGTAAACACAAGTCAACGGATTGAAAACAACAACAATTCTTGGATCTGATCAGCTCATTTCCTCGTTGTTCTTTGGTCGTGAGAAGAAATGGATATAAATCGGCAAGGCAAAAAGTTAATGGCGAAAACGGAACCCAAAATCAATCAAGGAAATGTAATTTGAAGTCTGTCATTATAATGCGGCGCGTAGAACGGTCTTTTGAAAGTCAGACGAGACCATCCGTGTATATAATACGTGTATTGTACCGGGTAGTATGTCGAGATAAAACATTTAATTAACCTCGGACCGAAACAAATAATTATAGGAGACTAGATTTTAAAAATCTGGATTGGTCTGACGTTTACTTGTTTTGAAAGAGACGGCCACTGGGGAGGTTTCATTAAAAACTTGTGTTCGTATGATTAATATAATTAGTTATATAATGCAATTTATTTGAAGCCTTTATTTAATGGGAAATTTAAGTGGTGTAAAACAAACTTATAATGCAATACAGCTTGTTAAAAAGGTAAATGTACGTGTTTATATTTTGAAACGTGTTTTCTCATCACTTTACAAACTTGCAGCTTAAAAATTAAAATTTCATTCCAATAAAAAATACATATATATATAGAGAGAGAGAGTTAGTACCGCGTCTTACTAACCGTTTGGGTTATACGCTTATGTACTAGTTACTCTAATGGGTTAAGGATGAGTAAGGTTGAATTTATAGGAAGTGTACCCACATTTGATTAAAGAGAATAGGAAATCATTTAGGAAAAATCACCCTCAGTATACCCGACCGGGATTGAACCACGATACCATCGTAAGAGGCAGTTTAGTCTATTGCGAGAGTGACGTTTTAGACAGTGTATTATTACGTAAAATATTTTGATGAAAAACTACATGTTATAAAGGTTAAGATTTTAAATCACAAACACTAATACTTACACCTGAAACACGTTCTAGTTTTATTTTCAATAATAATTAGTGTCAAAGAAACAACATTTTGCAACAAGGTAATGTAATTAATCCTTTTAGAAATTAAAAAAAAGATTGAGACTTAGATTTTGTTATTGTGGATGAATTCCAAAGTTTTGGTAAAGTAATCGTCACGAATCACTATCAATGAGTAGGCCTACACGACTTATTGGGTTCCCTTTGTCTCTTTTAACAGTGATTACGTAATTTGATCTGAGTTTTTTTTTTAGAATTGCATATTACTATCCGTTTAGGTTGTACACATATGTACTCTATCACTCTAATGAGTTAGGAATGAGTAAAGTTGAATTTAGAGTAAGTGGACTCGCATTTGCAGGGAGGAGAGTGGAAAACCGTTCAGGAAAAAATATCTTCAGTACACTCGACCAGGATTCGAACTCCGATCTCCCTGTAACTAACAGTCCAGTATATTGTGAGAGTAACGCCTTAAACCATGCGGCCATTGAAGGAAGTATTTTTAACTAATGTTGTTAAAATGAGTAAATTTAATGTCAAGAAATATTATGAAAGGCATGTTGGTGCTGAAACAAGCCAATAAACTTAAAAAATAAAAGTGGCATTATTTAATTGCATCCTGAACGGACAAGAAGCTACATAGTGTGGTTTGTTCCGAACTGGTCAGCTAGCTTTCCCCAGATCTGCAGAGCATCGCTGTCCGTCCGGACATAGGTCTAATCAACCGCACAATGTCTGCTCGGACTTTCGGTAGCTTTCTCTCTTCTGCGCCGGTTAATTAAACCCACTTGATTTGCTGCGACTTTCGATACAAAAACAAGCAAATATATAACCATTAAAGTTTTGCAATACTTTGTTTGCCTCGTTAATTTCTGTCTACAGTTCTTGATGTATGTTTAGAAAAAAAAAAAATGAAGTAAAAAATACACTACTTCTTCTTTCGGGATTCAAACCAGAGATCCTCATTTATAGGTGGTTACATTCTAGATATTGCACACATAATCGCCATGTATTTGAAGAATTTGTATCGAACACTTTTGTAACACTCTCATGTTATACTGGTCTGCTGAAGAAGGAGATATTGGGGCTAGAATCTCAGTCATGTCTACTGAAGGTGGTTTTCCCTATATGTTTTCCCACTATACTCCCATGCAAATGCAGGTGAATTAACTCTAAAACGCTTCCTTCCTCATCCCTAACCCATTAGAGTAATTATCATGTAACCTGAACAGTTAGTAAGAGGCGGTGAGGTAAAAATACTTTTTACAGTTTATAAAAAACATTTTTCACCACACAACTTACAAATTAGCTTGATAGTCCTAAGGTGAACTGGTGGTTTAGGGGTAAGATGTCAGACTTCTGTGCTGAGGGTCCAGGGTTCAAACCTCGGTCCCGGCACAGATTTATCTGATTGCCGAACCCTTCCTTCACCTCTGACAAGACGTGTATTNAATCCTCGGTCCCGGCACAGATTTATCTGATTGCCGAACCCTTCCTTCACCTCTGACAAGACGTGTATTAATCACAACTTGTGAATGTGAGGAATGCCAGGCCTCCACCGTGGTTCGGATTCCACGTTAAACTGTAGGTCCTCCATTTCATCTCACAATCACCCTACGTAAGTGCGTATAACCCGAACGGTTAGTAAGACGCGGTGATAATAATAATAATAATAATTGATAGTCCTACTAGAGCAGACAATGAGTTCTAGTGTTCCGAGCGTTAATAGATAGCTTGTCGCACATGTCTAAGGCTTGAAACCAGGACTCTTAATAGCCCGTCTCCCGCATCCCTTCCAACCCACCTGGATAACACCTTATTTGGGAAGGTAATACAGCTCTAACCAGGTGTCACGTCTTGGTGTTGTTTTCAGTGTTCTTAAAAAACACACTACAACACTGAATTTTTTATTATTATTATTTAGCACCGCGTCTTACTACCCGTTCGGGTTATACGCTTAAGTACTAATTACGCTAATGGATTATGAAATGGTTAGGTTGAATTTAGAAGAAGTGAACCCACATTTGCGTGGAGGGAGAGTAATAAACCATTTAGGAAAAACCACCCCTAGTTCACCCGACCGAGATTCGAACCTAGGTCTCCCCGTCCTCGGCAGTCGAGCTCAACACGACTAGCGCGTTAGCCAACTACGCCACCGAGGCGGGTTACAACACTGAAATCGAGACCAGTGAAACCGTCTTACCATATTAAAAAAAAAGTACAATAAGATTTTAAAATAATCGTTTTAAAGCTAAAAAAAAATAAGCTTTCCGATCTATCTGGGGTCAAGTAAAGAATTCAGAAAGCCACACTTCAGTGGGATTTCTGGTTTAAGCGTAATCTTTTATCTAATTTCCCGGTTGATCGGGCGTGAGATGATTTATTTTATTTTATTTGACACCGTATCTTACTACCCGTTCGGGCTATAATCTTAATCTCAGTACAGCTTGTAAGGGTGCTTCTTACTAAGTTTAGGTGTTGGGCAAGCCACTGTAGGCGACGTTTCTTTGCCCAATTATTAGTAATTTTTTTGTTACTAATTGAATTGCGTTTTAATACCACTCTTGGCTATTCACGTTCAATTACACTAATGAGGAAGAAATAAAGTTATAACTCAGAGGAAATGTATTCGCATTTTCATGGAGGTAAAGTGGGACAGCATTAAGGGATAAAATAGCTTTGCACACCAAGCTGATATTCGGATCCCCCCAAATTTCCAATCACTGGTCAACCAAACTAGACGAGGTTGACGTTTAGTACGTGTTCCCATCGATGTAGGCAAGTTCGTAGTTTAATTGCCCTATCTTGAGGGTATATAGGGATTTAATTGCGCCCTTTGCTGCTCGCTCTGTATCATTATTAATATTCATGACAAACGCCAACAGTTTTCTAGTTTAGCGCCTCAAGGCGTCCTACGTATGGAATACTTGTTCAACTTACTTAATTTTTAAAATTAAATTAATTACGGCTTAAGCCGTTTAGGTTAATTTGGTTGAACCAGTCAAGGTCAAGAAAACATTCCATTCTATTATTATTTTTCCTTGACGTCAAAACGCAACGCCTTGACTGACGTTTTCAGCGTTGATGTATTTATTTTATGGTCTCTAACCAATCAGCTATAAAGGGCTCTAGTTCAAATCCTTGTTGAGACATATTTTTTTATCTTCAAATTTTGGTAAGCATTTGAAATAATATTGGTTAATAGTCCTCAACTTTTTCTGTTATTAATAGTATATTTTTAAAATAAATGCGTTTAACACGAGGGTTATTATTAAGAGCTTTATTTTTAAGAGGTAAAGATGAGAAAGGTAGTTTATAGGAAATGCGCCCACGTTAACTTATATAGGGTGTTAGAAAGTTATAGTAATGCATCACTTTTGGAATATCTTATCTTGTGCACCCACCCACGATCTAAGCTTCAACCTCCTCGTCACCAGTTATCAGGTATAATCTGACCACTCAAACCACACGATCACCAATATAGAGGTCTGGTTTAGAATAAATATATATCAATGTTCATATGGGGAAAGGATTTAGCAAAAAAACAAAAGCAGGGGTAACCTAACTCTAGACAAATATTCATAAATTAAATATTCTATTTCACTCCTCTCTTTCTTTTAGTTCAAAGTAATAATAATTATTATTAAATAAATTTAACTTAATTAAGGTTTAATTACTTCATATGTAATGAAATAAATTAGAGATAAGATATAACTAAATAATGACTTAATAAAAATTAAATTAATCTATTAAAGTAATTAATATTTTTATAAAATTAACTGATTGATAAAATTATTAAATTAATGAAATTTAATTGCAAGCATTTGATTAAAATTGAACTAAGTTAACTACCAATATTTTAATAAATAACTAAATGTAAGAATAAGATATGATTAATTTACTTTATAAAATATCTAACTTTAAGGTGTCTTAATTAGTAAAGCTAAGCTAAATTAGCAGGTGCCACTTGGGCACACGTTCCCTTATCACCATCACCCCCCCGCCCTGTCTCGTTTCTCTCAGCAAACTACTCAGAGCTAAAACGAAGCTACATCTTCCCAAATCAGAGAATGGTGTGTAAGCACCAATTAGAATTCAAAGAACTGAACCAGTTCTCTTAAAACTTTAGACTCCATTGAGAGTGGGGTTAAAATTGAAGAGATACTTTTTAAAAAAAAACTAACCTACATCTTATGTCCCACTTTAACTACGTCGGAAGCGTGTGTTGAGTTTAAGATCCCGGGTTTGGTTCCTCTTGTGGCCTAAAATTGTACCATTTGTGAAATTGGTGCTTCCCATTTTGTACTTATGAACTAAGTGCCAAGGGATAGGATGTTGAGTTTGTTCTAGCACTAATTTAATGTTCAGGTCGACAAATACATCAACCTTATCTGTTCTGGTTGGCCGGTGACGGGGTGGATGGGGTTTTCACCCAGGCTGAGTCTACTGCGGGTGCATTTTATTATATGGTTTCCCCTTTTCCATCCACGTATATTCAAGTATACTCACTATAATTTTACCTACTTCATACATTCTAAATTTGTGAAATTAGATGTGGGTGACCTGGTGGTCTAGGGGTAAGGTGTCAGACTCCTGTGTTGAGGGTCCGAGGTTCAATCCTCGGTCCTGGCACAGATTTATCTGATTGCCAAACCCTTCCTTCACCTCTGACAAGACGTGTATTAATCACAACTTGTGAATGTGAGGAATGCCAGGCCTCCACCGTGGTTCGGATCCCACGTTAAACTGTAGGTCCTCCATTTCATCTCACAATCACCCTACCATTACACATTAGTGTAAGTGCGTATAACCCGAACGGTCAGTAAGACGCGGTGATGATAATAATAATAATAATAATAGTAAAATGTGAATAACCCGAACGGGCAGTAAGACGCGGTGGACAAAGAATATAGCCGTGTACTCATATAATCAGTAGGTGCAGAAACTGCGCACTAAATAGGGCTTCACCTAATTAATTATTATGCTAATTACTGTTTAAATCCGGTGCGAAGTTGCGTGAGTGCCAGCTGTTGTTTTCACAACACCATCATATATTAAAATGTTTTCCCAGCCGACCCTGTGCGTCGAATTGTGTTACTGTAAGATGCCTGTCATTTCCGCCCGATCAGGCGGCGCAATGTCTCGCCTTGGCACACTTGGACTATGGGGCAGACTACCCCCCCCCCCCTTCATATCCGACCGCTGTTGCCATTTCCAAGATAAATATTGTAACCTTTTATCAGATAGCGTAAACACAGTTGTCTAACGTGATAGGCGTTATATTCTCATTGCACTTAGTCGCCGATGACGATAAAATTGGGGGGGGGGGTTGAATTTAAGCTGGGTTTAACAGGGCAGAGTTTTTTCAGATATCCCTGTACTTGTGGTCATATGGTCTACAGCTTCTTGCTCACAATATATAATAATTTTGATCCACCCCTAGCTGCCCATTTGGAATATCCACGTTTAACTAAACTGATGAAGCACGGATTAAAAAAGGAGAGTTTTAGAGGAAATTGAACTTCATTTGCATTTTAGTTCTCCCAGTTAGGGGTTAGAACCCAAACATCCCTGTCATTGGCAAACCAGACCAGACGAGATTGACGCCTTAGTACGCGTGACCAACGTTGTGGGAACCTAGGCTATAACAGCGTATTATAAGGGGTAAGAAATGGGAGTGTGGCTTTATAGGAAATGCACCCGCATTGGTGTGACGAGGAGGTGAGAATATTACAATGATAAATCAAATGAGGAAAAATACTACCCTCAATATATCAGACTGAGATTTGAACCTCAACCTTCCCATCAGTGGTACTCATATTGCGAGCCTGACGCCTTAAAGTTCGTGCGATCACCGCTGGGAACACCGTGGTTAGCGGACGCCCACCAATTTTTTAATTGGCCTATAACGTTACGCATCGAAATAAGTACTGTAATTTAGTGTGGTTTTTTTTTGGTCAACATAGCAATTAACTTACATGTCATTCGTACAGATATAATTTTCTCTTGTCATCGAAACATGAAATCTAGTATTTTTTTTTGTGGTTGGAGAAGGAAAAGATGAGGGATTGAACATTACGTGACGTCATTGCTAATGGAATCTTTACGCTTATTTTAATAATAGGAGTACATTAGCGAGAAAGTCATTCTTAGCAGCAGGGTCTACTTATTAAAAAATATAAACTTTAAGATATCTTTCACGATTCATGTTCGCTAACCCATTCCATGGATGAGTGGCTAGGAAGGCCTACTATAGGACTTGACAACACGGAGCCATATCTGGCGTAGTGCCTGTTTATGAGTGCTATTATCTTGATACATAGTTTCTAACGCCAGTACTACTGACTATCGGCGACTAACTAGTTCAAGAGGACAGTATGATGAGGAAGAAATTAAATTATTTTTTAAATATACATTTTTACGTCTGGACGTTTCAAATAGGCCTCTATAATTTTAGCTGATAGTAAATTCCTTGAATAAAATTTTATATATTTTAAAGAATGACAATAGTATTTATCTGGAGAGGGGTAGGCCTATAGGAAAACATAAATTTGAAATAAATTATCCCTGGCGCACCCCGTTAAGATTTAACTTTGAATAAAAGTAAGTGCCACTTAATTTCGCAGTTTAAAGATGGTGGGGCCATAAAATTTAACTTTAAAGTTCAATTTCAAAAAATATAAAAATTTGATATAATTTAAAATATAATATGTTTTAAAATGACACACCTTTGAGACGCCACTTCTCTCGGAGCACTGAGATGTTCTATAGACACCTAGAAATTCTGAGCTATTTACTAATTTTTTTTCCTTCAAAATATGGATTTCACCAATACGAACGGGAAAGGTGTCATTTCCATAGATAAAAAATAATACATTTTAATTTTTATAGTTTATAGCTCATTTTCAATTACTCTTCATACGAAACGTCTCATTTATTAAATCAATGTAAATAAATAGCCTTCCTAGAGCAAAAAAGTAATTTTGTAAAATAATCACCACAGAGCACTCTATTGACGATTTTTTAAAGTGAATTTGAAGCTTCAGAACAGTAATGCCAATAATAAATAAGCTACCGCAATATAAGGATAGTTCCCTTCAAGTTTACGGTGCCCTTAATTAAGGTGTTTATAGTTCTAGAGAACTTAAGAAAAATCAGAAGGGTTTAATGTGAGAATAAAGCGTCTGATTGGCCATGAAAGTTTGGTGTTCTTCCCCCCCCTGTTCTCCATGTATGGCTAACCCTACGGGTTGTTACCATATTTACATTAATATGGTAAGGGGTTGAGGATGATATCATTTGAAGGATATGCACTTTCATTATTATGTAGTGAAAGTATAAAATAATTTAGAAAAAACACATTCATAGAACACCCTGCTGGGGATTAGAACCTTGACTTACCTGTCACCGGGAATACAAGAGAAACTAAGATTGGCACCTTTGTCCTCGTGCCCACCGGGGCGGGGTATATCCTCTTAAGAGTCGTTGTCTTGACAGTCATCGAGTCAAGGCCCTCCGCAAATCAAGCCAACAACTCGCGTGACAGTGTCAATCCTCTAAGAACTTGTGTCTGGACAGAAATGACCCTTTTCAGTGCTCGGCTGTGCATGAAGCCGTGACCCTTCCTCTCAGCGACCTACTTCTACGTCATACATTGTTGCCATATGTTTATGTCTATTTGTTGTATTATAAGGATTTTTGAGTGCTTGTGTACATTCGTCAGCCTTGGTGGTCTTGGGGTAAAGTGTTCGTCTCAGGACCCAGTTTTCGTGGGTTCAGACCTAGCCGGAGTCAACGGATTTTTCTGGAGTGATAACAATCCGTAACATAATTTCCTTCGATGGGGAAGTAAATCCGTCGGTCCCATGTCAATTGTGGCATGTAGAACATCCCTAGAAAGTGTGTGAAAATACCTTTCCCAGCGAAATTGATAGGCCCTTTGCTCTCGCTAGTTGAAATTCTCGTTTGCTGATTTAATCAGTCGGTTCAGAAAGTGCACGTTAAATACCTCAAATAAATGAAAAATTTAAATATATGTACACTCCGTTTACCCTGAAAGGTCTTTACTTGATGGATCTCACTATGACCCTATCTTATAAGCTGTGCCAATGAGGAAATGCACAAGATAAGTTTGCAAATTTTCAGGGTGGACAGTGTGTACAAATCTAATACAAAACACCGAGGTTAAAAGCAACAGAACGATGGTATTAATTTAATTACTACAATAATTTGAATGTTTGTGTGTAAAAAACATTCTATATACACTGAACGATAGCAGTGACGAATTACACCATGAAGTAGCTTACAATATAGGGTGATAGTGTAATCCGTCAAGGTAAAACTGCTACCTTTCAGAGTAAGCACAACGTACACCCCATTTACATTAATATATAGCTCAGTCTTCTTTGAATGATTACACTATGTATTGTAAGCTACACCTTGGTAAAACCATCCATGGTATACTTAGAGCCAGTGTTATAGTAAGACTTAGTACGCCTCAAGTGCGGTGCTATACTAAACACAGGACGACACCTACCTAAACTTGAATATAATGTGCCAGATTCACATATCAAACTGGAACATTCCATTCTGGCATAGGTAGGTGTCGTCCTGTATTTAGTATAGTGCTGCACTTGAGACGTACTAAGTCTGACTATCAAACTGGCCCTAATAGTACAAAATAAATAGCCAACAAATCGGTACAAATCTAATACGAGCTATCGAGGTTGTAATATTAGTTCAATCTCTCATCACTGGAAGTCATTACTGTGGCGCTGATATAAGTCTAGATATGGTATTAATACTATAATCATTCAGTGGTACGTTTACGTTTATTTATTGTTATTTCTGGATAATTTTGACCATCAACGTATAAGAATAATTTTATAGTGAACTCCGAAACATTTGTATCGCGCTTATTTCCGTGTGACAAACGTTAAAAAATATAGGTCCCACACCAATTACTAACCAAGAAACACACAGGGCAGTCTAGTGACATTGTGCTAGCAAAATAGGAAACATTTTAAAGGAGTGCACCAGAATTCACAAATACCCCATTCCTAGTCTAGTCAGGGTTGCCAGGGAGAGGGAGGATGTAGATCGAATCCCTGAGGGTGGCATATCCTAGCTGGGCTTCACAGCTCAGAAATGGACAACGGCCACAAATAAGTGATTTTTGGCTTGTTTAGGGCCACAGTTAATTATTTTCATTACCTTAGGCCCTCACCATCTATCTAATTACCAGGCCACTTATTTATCTTACGCTTGTGAGGGAGATAAAATAAAAGTTTTATGATTTATTAATGATTTATTTGTAAATTATTTTTTATTTTTCATAAAATATATCTCTATATTAAAATCTAGGCATTCAAAATCTTGTTAGTTAGGTAAACGATTGAAGAGCTCTTTCTTCTTATTTTTTTAAATCTCTCTATCGTATGTCATATTTAACTATGAAAGATGTAGTATCTAGTCCGGTCACCGTGTATGTATACTTTTAGCCACTTTGTGGGAACAGAACGTTGCCCAGGATATAATTTGGAGGCTGTATACACGTCACTAACCTGATTTAAACCCAATTAACCAGAACATGGTGACCATAGGAACAGTAGTTCCCCTTTCGGGAAAAATACCTCTGGCACCACCAGGAATCGAGCCCGTGACTTCTAGATCATTAGCTGACCACTAGAGTAAGAGGCCAGTCGAAAAGCTAGTGAGACATATTAAAAAAAAACATTGTTTGTCTCCTAAACTCTTCATAAAATGCCACCACTCTGTTGTGTTGTACAATCTTACTCGTAGCTGGGGAATCATCACTTCAAACGGCCATTAATTTTAAAGTCTTCGATTTAATTTTTACAATAACACTATCGTATCATAATTAATCGCAGTTAATGATTTCACGCAAAGTGGTTGGTCCACGGAACTTCCTTTGGTCAGCTGCAAGCTGCCCGTTGACCATATGCGGTGCAGGTACGGTATGTACTAAATGTTTCCCAATCCATAGGCGTCTCTAGATCTTAGTTATTATCGGGAGGACAGAATGAACCCATTTTCACTTTCAATTAGAAAATAGATTTTGAAACTAAATGAATAACACGAATAATGTGACAAGGGAATTAATTCCTTAAGTCGTATATAATAAAGTTAGCTTTATAATTCATGCATTGCTCCAAACGTGGATTTTTCTGAATAAAGGCATTCACTGTTTCTTTTTCTCTAGTTAGTGTACTATTTATTCAAGCAATTATTGTTATCGCCCCACTAATGACACAAATAATGGTACATTTATTCTGAAATTCAACCTTGGTCCTCCCTTACATATCTATATATAATAAACTAGTAACTGTATGGTTGCAACTAAGACAGGTTGCTGGTGACCTTAAAAAAAATGTTTGAGGTCTTTAAAAAAAATCATGAGTTGTTAATTTGCATAATAATTATGCAACGTCTGAACCAGGATGGGTAGTAATAGGTGAAGGGAGGGGAAATATAGGGCGAGCTATCGTGAGTGCGTAAGGAATAACAAAGGACACATAATTTATTCTTAATAAATCATTTAGCATTCACTTCACGTCTCTATAACAAGCCTTGCTCCTCCTTGTAAACGGAATATGTAATCATCACGCGCTCTTCATAGGATTAATTTTGTTAAAAGGGGGGAGGGGGAGATAAGAACTGATTGTTTCCAGAGCTGTACTAGGCTGGGCCACACCCATGATTGTTTTAAGGCTGGCGCCTACCTGAAGGAAATATATTCACACTGCGGTATTTCTTACGGTAATGGCAGCTCTGAAACTTCAAAACCACTAAAAAAAAAATTCTCAACCTCGTTACATTTTTGGTTGCATAACTTCATTTGTTATTTTGATCAAAATTTGATGGAAAAAATCGCTTTAATGAGTCAATCCTAGATTTTTATAGTCGATCTCGGTGGTTTTGGAGTAAAGTGCTCTCCTCAGGACCCGATGATCGTGGGTTCAAACCTAGTTGGGATCAACGGATTTTTCTTTAGCGATAAAAACTCGTGTTACAATTTCCTTTGAAGGGGAAGTAAAGCAGTCGGTTCCATCTCGATTGTGGCATGGTAAATAACCCTGGAAGGTATCAGAAAATACCTTTACCGGAAAAATCGGTAGTGGACTTTCGCTCTAATACATAAACAATTAATTCACGTGTGCTGATATAATCAGTCGGTTAAGAAAGTGCACACTAACTATCATTTATAAATAAAAAATATATATTATCTATATTTAATAAAACTATAACTTTAAGATTATCAATTCCATATTCCAGTTAAGATGCCTATTGCTAGGATGGGTGGTAAGACGGGATGGGGGAGGGGGGGACACATAAGTGAAATACTATGGTTGAATATTTGGGTTGTATTGGTTTTATTTAGATTAAAAGTCTTGGGCTAGCACTATTTAAGTCTGCAAATTATGTAATTCGGTATTGCTTCTGTTTACTGGACTAAAGCAGGGTTTCCACACGCAATGATTATTGGCGCCACTCGACTGGCGCCAGTTTAGTGGCATATGAAAACATGTAAATTCAACTGGCGCCGTCTGACTGGTGCCAATAATCATAACGCCAGTAAAGTAAGGAGCAGTTGAACTTTTTGGCGCCAGTATCTTGTTTTGTTTGTAAACAGTGTTTAAATTGCTAATAGTTTTTTTTTTACAAACGATGGCGACACTAGAAAATAAATGATCAACAATATATATAATAATGTTCCTCGAGGCATATGAACAGTATCCATGCTTGTGTAACCCCAAGATTTCTTCATTTATAAAGACAGAAATAAAAGAGACGAGGCATTGAGAAAAATACTCGAGGTTATGTCCGATGCAGTCACAGAATTTAGTCTAAGCGCTGCAAAGGCAAAATACCTAGTATTCGAAATCCATTTACGAACCCATAATCTATGCTTTCGCTTCTTTCTTTTTAATTTTTTCTGGAGTTCTAAAGACACGATTTGCACTACGACATTAATACTTGCATTAACTACGACAGTTGACGCCATGTTGAATACTGCGCCAGTAAAAAATTGATTGATGAATGTGGAAACACAAACTGGCCCCATTAATATTGGCGCCATTAAACTGGCATGCTACTGGCGCCAATAATCATTGCATGTGGAAACCTCGCTTAAGGGTCTTGGAGGTGAATCCGGCAGATTGGGTGTTGTTTATATGCTATAACTAAGTTAGTTTATAGGTTGGGTGCTGATATAGTCAGTTGGTAAAGAGGATTCAAGTTGAATAGCCATGATAAAAAGTATATTATGAATTCTAGAACGAACACGATTGAATTAGAAATAGTAAAATAGTGCTTATTATTAATTTTGCTTTCATGGTTAGGATTATATATAGTTTAAATCCATTTCTTTGAAAGATAATCATGCTAGTATTAAATTATGTGGTGTCGTTTTTTTCTTGTTGTTGCGAATTTCAATTACCTGGATAAATAATTAATACAAAATTATTGCGGAAATAAGCGAGACAGAAAAAAACACAATTTTATGCTGATTTTGTGTCTAAAAAATAAAAAACCATTTTAAAAAGCTGTTAGATATTATTATTATGATTATCATTATTATTATTATAATTGGATATAAAACACTGGTAACACGTGTTTGTGCTTTGCAATCTTGGGCTATTAACATACTTTACTAGGAAAATAGCTTTCTTGATATTTCAAATAAAACGTTTTATACCTGAATAGATTAGCAAAATAACAAAGGCATTAGTCTTATGTTATCTGAAGGCCTATGACAGTGAAATTGGGGTTTAAACCCCAGATAAGTGTTCTGATAATTTTTATTTTTAAATTATTTTCATTCAACCTTTCCATAAATGCTGGCATATTTTCTCTAAATTCTAACTTAACTATTTATACCCCATTAGGGCAATTAATATGAATGCAAGTAGTCCGAGTGTGAAGTCAGATTTTTTTAATACTGTAACCAACTATAGACTATGCTATTGT
>CABFWB010003828.1:60101-70419 GCA_902151455.1 Timema bartmani | reverse complement strand
TTCTCACAGCGCGGGAAGCACGGATGGGTAGAGGGGGGAGGGGAGTGCACTGTTTCTCGAACATGCTCACACGATCTGGAATATTATTTAAATTGCGCGCCGGTCAGTCGACCGTTAATACCAAAACACTTTTGTCGGCGCGCACGGACCTGCGCATGCAGATAGTCTCTTGTTTGTTTCTCTCGGGCGTGGCGCGCTTGGAGGCGAGCGTCGAACCACGGCCCCTTAGTTGGATACAAGTCAAGCCGTGATGCGTATGTAGTGTGGAGCCTCATTGCAGACCAGCCAAATGGGGGCAGAATTGGTGAGCCAAAATCATCCTTTCTCTTTCATGTTGTAACAAGGTTACAAAATGTATGTTGGATCCTCAATGATGAGTTTGGTAAAAATAAATTTAAAATCATATAATGTGAATCCGTTAAAATTAACTATAGGAGAACCTTTAAATAAGGATCATTTAAATGAAAAGAAGAAAACTCAAAGGCTGTCACAATGATGTTCAGAGTAGTATTTGCATGCCAAGATGAAAAGAGTGGTAGAGTTTTCATTGTAAACTTCATGGCCACTTTTTAATCCAAGGAATAATTTTCTTATCTTTGAAAACAGATTACTACAATTTAAAATATTTTCTTAACTGGTATTCCACCCATTAGATAAGTGCATTCCAGTTCATCATCATCATCAACTGTTTTCAGAATGTAGTTTAGTAAAATTCCTCTGTCTTCTTTTTTCCTTTCACCATTCTTATTATCTCACTTGCACACTTTATGTTATCTACGCCTCCCATCTCTTTCTTGGTCTCCCTTGCAGTCTTTTTCCTACATACGCCATCTCCATTATTTTCTTTGATGTTTTTTCTTTTTCCATCCATATTGATACATTCCATACAGTTATAATAATTGGAATAGTGCCATAATGGAAGCAATGCAAGCTTTTGATAATAAGTTATGTAGTTTATTATAATATAATTATAAAGAGAAGTTTAAATAATCAGATCAAGCTCATGAGTGTTTTGACATATAGCATAGCGCTTATATTAAATTAAATACAGAGAAACCTTGTTTGTCAATGATACTTATATTAACTAAAATTACATTGTTACTGGATTTTTCAATTCAACAACACTAAATTAAATTTTTAATAGTTGACACTTACATTAAATATGTTAATAATAATGATTTTAGAATACTTTTATAAATTTAATTTGTTCATCAGTATTGATTTAAATTGACCACATTATAGTTTTTCCTGGTTGTATTTTATTACATTACTTTCTTCTGACATATCTTTTATTAGCCAAAATGTGGTAGTGTAGTTTGGTATATACAAATATGTGAAGTGTTCAAGAGCTTGTGAAGAATGTGTGAGGTCAGTCATCACAAAAAACATGGAGATATTACACAAATGAAATACTCCACTGTAGTATCTACACTTGAAACCTAACATTTAATTCAGCCTAGTTAACAGTGCATATAAGAAATTTTGCATCCAAGTGATATCAGGGCAAAACTCCAGTTACATAAGTGTTTTTCCTATTATCTCGATGGTATCATTTGTAGTTCCATATCACCATATGATAATTGTTAACATATGAAACAATAAAATTATATTTTAATAGCTAATGATGTGATAGATAAAATATAACTGGTATATAAGGAATGGGAGGAGGATCTAAATAATAAGGTACTTTCCATAATTCTTGCATATTTTTTAACTACAAGGATTGTAATCTGTTAGATTCTATTTTATTTCTATTAACTAAATCCCCCCACAACACACGAGTCTGACAAAATGGACATTCTATTTCAACAGGAATTATCTCACATTTGTCCATACACAATTTTGCCATGCATACAATATGTGCCAAAAAACAACATACATGGCTAGTGCAAAAAATTGCATTTGCTAAAGGAATGGTAGAATTACATATGCAGCATGTCTGGAGAGTATTCACATTTTTAGTATCTAGGTCCTTTCTTGTACTGACTTGTTTACAATCTGAATCAGAATCAGAGTCATTGTCATAGGAACTTGAACTACTTTCCTGAACTGAGCCCCTTTTCTTAGAGACTGGACCAAAAATTATGGGCATGTGTATTGGGGGACAGCCATTTATCTGAAAAACAACATTACAAATGGGTCAGTCCATATCAAATCTTAAGATTTTGTTAAAATATTAACTTTTTAAGAAGAAATAAATTAATTTACAAATGATTTTAAGTTTCTACACTTTGATTCAAAACTTAAAATTGAAATAAAAATCATTTTAATATTGAGGAAAAATATTTTTCTTTAAATTAGGAAACGTGTGTGAGAGTTTCTATTCATTATTAGAAATAAGGTCATTTTGATGTGGAATAAAGAGTTGGCTTTAAAATTGTGGTATAAGTTAACCTTAAACACACTTTTTGTGGTGAACTATTTAGGGGTTTTTTGGTTAACCCTGTTGTTCTCCCATAAATAAATTAATTAATAAATAACCTTTAATTACAATGTAAATCAAGATTGAAATTAAAAACATTTCAAATATTCTGCTTTCAGGTGTATTATTCACACATTATAAACTCGTGTTAAATCAAGTCTTTAGAAAATATATTGGTTTAGTATTTACAAAATATCATTCTGAGTGTGTTTTGAGATTGATCACATATGCAAAATAGAGTCATTATCTGAGGTGTTTCTTAGTACCTACTGAACAAGATTACCAAGGAACCAAGCAAGTACTCAACTACTTCAATACAGTTATTGTGGGCTTTCAAACAAAAATTACTGCAAGACAATGAACCAATATGCTGCCATTCACAAGTGTTCATTTAAATATAATGGTCAAGGTGTCATTTTTCAACTATATTTTAACAAACAATAAATACAGTTGTCAAGGTATCATTTTTCAACTACATTCCAACAAAGAATAAATATAGTTGCCGTGGTGTTATTTTACAACTGTATTTAATCAAACAATATTGAGGTGTTATTTTTCAAACATATTTAAACAAACAATAAATATAGTTGTCCAGGTTTCATATTTCAACTATATTTAAACAAACATTAATGGTTATTAAAACTCTATATAACATAAACTGATATGGGTCTGCTAATATATCTGTTACTAATCACAAAAACATTCAGGACATAATAGGTAAGTACAAAAAAATATTAATAGTATAAATGAACCTAACCTTTCAAACCCATTATGTTAATATGACAGGAAAAGAAATACTATATATATTACAAATAAGCCTTGCCAGAAATCAATTTCATACATTTCTGTTTCTTTTTTACTCTTATGCTTGTCAAATTGCACCCCCTTACTAGGTATTGTTTACCTATAAGGTCGTGCAGGTAATCTTACCTACTCCTATTAATGGTATTCATAATAATTCACAGGAATGTTCTTAGAGAAGGTACCGTAATTGATTGCCCGGGGATCCATACAGCATTTGAAACAGCTGGCGATGTTTCCATGCTCAAACCCTGGTTGACTTACGCAGTTATCATAACTTGAGTTTATAACTTCAAGGTTAAAAACCCAGACCTAAGTGTTACATTTTGGGATTAGTTAGGAAATGAATTTCACGCCAATACCGGACTGTGCAGAGAGAATAAATAGGACAAAACATTAAATTGAGTATAATTTGATATATTAAATAACGTGTTTAGATCCAGTTATGAGACACACAAAAAACCGGTTCTAATGAATTTGGCCTAAAAGTTAACAACTGGGCTTGCTATGACCACTTTTAAGCGCACAGTTAAGAAAATGTTCCTGCGGCCACATGAACTGATGAAGCGGTATACTCTGACCCAGCCTTCTTTGACTGGACAAACCGAGGGTCTGTAATACCTTGGGGCTCCATTACACGTGTTAACCAGACCCTCACCCAAGTTAATATTACCTCTACTAAAAAACTGTTTTGCGCCTCACTCGCGCACCTAGCAGGGTCATTAGCAAGTTCAGCCCTGTGACCACATGAACAAATACTAATATATATATTAAAGAAAACATTGAGTACAGGCGTATCTGGTGCAAAATTTAACTGTTGTTATTGAATACTCAAAATATTAGTGTAAAAGATTTTATAAGGGCCCCAGCAAGTATTTCTTCTGGTTATTGAGCTCCTTTGGTCTAAAACTTTTGGAACCCGTGCCTTAAAAGATGGAACAATGGACCCACAGGATCAGAGCTCAGGACTCATCCCACCCATTTGACATGAAACAGTCACCTTTTAATCTCTCCAATTGGAAGTTAAAATCCTACCACACCAGACTGTTTTGCAAAGGCCAAAGAAACATCTGCCCTAAGCTGTAGTCTGCACCAAAACGTAGGGAAGGAATGTTCACATAGTTATTTATTTACTGGGTAGTAAAAAATAATTTTCTAATAGTGCTTAACACTCTTTGACACCATGCCAGTCGAATTTACGGGCAGCCATTCTAACGAATTTCGGAATTTCGCTGAGCCTGTCAATTCTACGGGGTCTTGAATTTAAATCAGCATAAAATATTTGCTCGTGTTTCTATGTGTTTGGTTAGTGCTATGCATTCCTTTTACTGTTAGTTCCATATTGTGGTCATAGATGGTATTTCACAGCATATCTGAGTGGAGTTTTTATAACTAGAACAACCCTGCATTTCACCCTCCAAGTAGCTCAAGTTCAGGGATTCTAAGTGCGAAGAATATCATGCACTTCTGTTATTTATGATCATGCTGCATAAACAATTGCAAGAAGAAAAGGTTTATCTAATAATTAAATTGCAGAAATAGTGAATTTATCTGATGATATAGATGACAATGAAGATGAAATATAAGAATTGGGGGGATTAGTGATAAAATATAGAATTCAATGCTGTTTATGAAAGTGAACGCTATGTTATAGTTGGCCTATCTCACAAATGTAGACAAGAAAAATATTATTTTATATTATAGGACCTAGATGTCTCTTCAATTGTGAATAATATGTGTTTGAATGATAAATACTTGAATGATTCATTACATATAGTCTATTATATTTTCTAATGTATAGACTACAGTATATTGTGATATCTCACAGGTAGGCCTATAGTCAATAAAATAAAATTTTATGATACATTTATTTACAAATTAGGTTTCATTTAGAATTTAGATTATTCATTATGAATAATTTCTTTATGCGTCTATATGCACATTTTATTGTATATTACAATGCCTAGCATCTAAATCTACATAGCCAGATTGTTTATCATTTGCATGACTTTTTTGTTTTTGCCTTTTACTCAGTACTTTTACTCAGAACCTTAATAAGAGCACTTTAAAAGATATCAAACTAGACTAATTATCCAGAATAAAGAAGAATGTAGCTCCAAACTGGTATTTGAACTTTTAAAATCCAACTTGGGGCTGTGGAGAAATTAATTTTTAAAAATCCCTAAAATTTGCTGGTTTCTAAGGAGAGATACATAATCTTGTCCCAGTACTTAAGAGTGTTAAGTTAGTATGGAGTGTAATAAAAAATTATTTCCTAGTAGTGCTTAAGTTAGTAAAATATAAGCTAAACACATTAAATCACTAATGAACTTTTGGTAAAACTTCTTAGTTTCTACTAAACATTAACTTGAACATTAATTTTACTATGTAATGAATAGTAAAAACAAATTGACTATAAACAGGACTACAAACTAAAATAATAAAGTAAAGAACATGCTACAATGATAATGTGTCTTCTAAAATCAAAAGTTTTAAAACCCAATTTTCTAGCTAGGTACTCTTTATTATACTAAGACTTTGGGTGTTTTGCAAAAAGGTATTTTCAATTGTAAATTTCAATGAAACAAACACTCTTAGGAAAAGATAATTCAGCACAAAACGATATATTAGATCCCAATGAATGCTCTGGAAAAATATTACTGTCCAGCTGTAATTAGATAAGGCTCCATTATCTATAAAAATGATAAAAAAAAAATTGATCAAAATTGTAGGTTTAAATATTGTACATGCCACAATAGGTTTAATAAATCTAAATAGAAAAGGGATACATTTACCTTTAGTACAGTAGCCGCATGGCTTCTTTGGTGCTGACTGAGAGTTCACAGCTGACTTCTGACAGTCAACATTTAGGTATATACCTAAATTTTGACTGTCAGAAGTGACAACTGCTAAAGACATGTTTATTGCAGATCATATGGTTCGGCGTAGGGATACATAATTAGGTCTGGTAGCTTTTCAAAGCCGTCAGAAGTCAGCTGTGAGCTGTCAGTCAGCACCACAGAAGCTAAAACTGAGGTATACCTATATTTGAATAGAAAAATTCTCAATTATAACTTGTTTCAGATACTTTAAGCATTTTAATAACATTTTCCCCTTTTCATAAAGAATTTATACAAAATAAAAACAAGAAAATTAATAGGTAGGCATATTACATCGACCTTTTTTTTTATATAAATCAAGAAAAACAAGCCATACTTGTAAAATTTGTAAAAAATAAACTAACCAAATTGTTGGAAACATCGTTTACAGATTCTGAGGTCACCATTGTTGGGATATAAGATGTCATAAAATTCTTGTCTGAACCAGACTTGGCGATTACAATATTTTCTAACCATCAGAATACACCACATTTTTGTGAGAGTATATGTAGTAGCCTACTGTAAATAGAGACCTTTAAAATTCTAGTACTCTATTTTAATATAAAATAATGTTGTGACAAATTTGATAGCAAGAAGTAAAAATAAGCACAGAGTACAAAATTATAACATTGGGAATTATTTGAATATACAAATTAGCTTAAATAATTAGTTTAAGATAAACACATTATAATTTAATAAGTTAGGTTAAAAACACATTAAGCTTTTAAGTATGGCTTGTAATTAACAAGCCCATAGGTGTTTACAAGGGAAGATATTGTTTTCAAGCTAAATACCTACAATATCATAAAATACTTAATGTTGGCAAAGTCCTAATTTTTCAGAAATCCCCATTAAACAATTTTTACTCTCTTATCTAAATTTATTTTATTTTTTATATTTACTTATATGTTCTCTATTAAGCCTTTATAAAAAGTTTCAAATTATTTTTAATAGCCTTTCCTCAATAGCCAAACGTTTGTTTATATCTCACCCTCTAACTCCTTTCCAGGAAATTATGACAAAATTGGGTATATATTTTGTACTAGACCTTTCATATTTGATTACCCAAAAATTTATTTGAAATAGATAGTATTTGGGTGGTCATAAAAAAAAACACCTCATCCACTCAAAGTTTGGAGGAATGAGTTTGGGCATGCATTTAAGCATTGCTGTGTGTGAATAAAACTTTAAAATTAAATCAAAACAATCCAGACAATCATATTCTGTGCATTTTAAAACCTTAATCTCACATAATCTTTCATTTTAAAAAATATTTTTAATCAAGTATACTAACTACCTTCTTAATCTTTGAATTGAACCTGCCTCGGTGGTGTAGTTAGTAACGCGCTAGTCGTGTTGATCTAATCTGCTAAGATAGGGGAGATCAAGGTTCAAATCTCGGTCGGGTGAACTGGGGAGGGGGGGTTCCTTAATGGTTTTCCACTCTCCCTCCACGCAAGTACAGGTTCGCTTCCCCTAAATTCATCCTTCCCCATTCCTAATTCATTAGAGTAGTTAGTACTTAAGCGTATAAACCAAATAGGTAGTAAGACGCGGTACTAAAATATATTATTTGAAATTTCACTGCACCCCAAGTTTTACCGTATTATTTTTTAGCACCGTGTCTTACTAGCTGTTTACATTATATGCATATGTACTAATTACACTAATGAATTGGGGATGAGGAAGGTCAAATTTAGAGGAAGTATACCCACATTTACATGTAGGGAGAATGAAAACCCATTTAGGAAAAACCACCTTCAGTTCAACCAACCGTGATTCCAAAATATTTCAATAGACTCACTTGAACATTATAAATTTATTATCACACTATTTACAAGGCTATATTTTTATTTAGCAACTAATTACTTGACAATATTTATGGAAAATATTTTATAAATACAAGTATAAAATCAAATACCGCTAAGTGAGAATAATTTTGATCTATCTAATATTTCAAACATGAACGAGAATTTAAATGAGTGTTAAATATGCAAAAAGGTTTTGGTCAAAAATTGTCTTTTAAGTAAAATATATTAACACCTACTTAGAAAAGAATGATTACTTACATGGAATGCTTGAGCATACTCTTGTTTAATCCAACGGATTGTCAAAGCTAACCGATACCATGGTCCTACTTGCAACATTTCAGATAAAATACGCAAACGATAGTCGAAAGATTTTTCCGACAATTTTTTCTTTGGAATATGTCTTAGACGTCTAGACTTGTCTGGATGCTGCCATGCCCATTCAAACTAAAAACAAGATTAATATATTACGATCCCCCATTTAGCTACACCTAAAAAATGAAAACACCACAACCCTATTTATAAAAATTTGGAATAAAATATCGCGCATTTAAGGTATTTTTTTACAAATAAAATAGTTGTATTTTATAATATACTTTACATAGTGAAAAGAGCCGGTGCATCATTTAGGAAGGGACAAAAAAAAATGCACCCAAATCACAAGACCAGTCTCTGTTACATTGTGTTGTATGGCTGAAAAAGTGTCCCAACTCACAAACACATGGCACACCTCAAACTATATCCCAAAGAATAAGTGTTTTTACAAACATACAATAATTGTCTATAATGAACATATTTTTTAAAAAAATTATAGAAAATTCAACTCTTAAAGATAACACACAATTGTCTTTTTAGCTTGTTTGAAGGAATCTTACAACATTTTAAAATGAACCTACACAATGTAACTTCACGGAAGAATTAATCTGAATTAAACTGGCTTCAACTCCCATACCCATTAGATGACATCACAAACATAAAAGCCCAAATTATTGTTTAAAATAATTATCAGCCTATATTACAAATCTGACTTCCTAGCAAGTATTAATAAATTAACATTTTAAAAATATTTATCAAATAAACTATTTTATGTTAAAGCTATAGAAAAAGATGTGCCATAAAAATTTGTAACACAAAGGATCATGGGTCAACACAAGATGACATTATAAACCACAATAGATTAATGGTCAACACACATTTCTGTCAATGTTTAAATTTCTATGTTTCTCTTGTGATTTTAACGAGTTTTGTTTTCAATGTAAAATTATTTATAATGATCAAACTTTATAAATCTTGGTATTATCTGACTTGCTGTCTTCTTGGGTGTGTAAGAATAGCAACAAAATATATAATTATAGTGGTATAACAAAGAAACAGTGTACTATATGTGCGATAGTTTAGGTCCTATTGCCTAATAATACTTATACAATGTGTTATATAATGTATTAGACTTTTTTCATAGCATTGTAACAAGCTAAACGTGATTTGTGAATGGAATTGGTTTGCATGTGTGAAAATATGTGGAAGTGAACACTCAATTTTTTTAATTAAAAATTATTGAATATTTCACCTTAAATAATTAATTAGACTCTATAATTCTATACAAAAGGTTGATAGGCTACCTTAAAAAAGCATTATGATGACTCTTATTGTAAATTATTTTATTTTAACTCAAAATATAAAGGATAATTAAACTTGTACAAGTGGCAGAATAAATGCTGTCCCAAAGTCATTATTGGCTGTTTTTCTGATAGTTTGTATTATGTAGCTGAAATTTCACAAGTCATTCACAGACTCTGCCTTAAACAATGAGTAATGAATGACTCCAAAAACGAGATTAATATGGAAAGCTTAGTGATAGAGCATTGGCATGCTAAGCCAAATGTTGCAAGTTCAATTCTAATACACTGGTGTCATTTTTCAACTATATTTAGCTGTATTAGCTTAGCAGCACATTCAGGTGTAAACGAACTTACCCTTAGGGCTGATATATCATTTGGGAATCCATGAATAATTAAAACCATTTCCCTGCAAAACATGAAGAAAAAGGATTATTAAGAGGAACCTACTTTTCATATAAATATGAAATTTTACATAGGGGCCTACCTATCTAGTGCTTCCAAACAAATTTTTGGTTATATGTTTATAGTGTGTAGGCTTTAACCTGGATATATTATAAGTTAGGCTATAGTGAATGTTCACCAAGCAGGGTAAAAATTTGATTTAAATCACATATATAAATATAATATTATGTCCATCTAAAATTGTTTGTTTGTGCACTAAAATGTTAACATTATATCTACTCAACTTTACCAATGAAATTCCTGACTTTTTCCCCAGAACATTTCCTAAAACTCCAGACTCAAAAAGTATGTCACACACCCTTCTATCCTCCCCCCCCCCCCCCCCCC
>CABFWB010003828.1:48123-60068 GCA_902151455.1 Timema bartmani | reverse complement strand
CCCCCCCATGGTTTTCGTTAATCTTTTTTATAAATAATAAAAAGTTTTAAAATTTAAACAAAGTTTTTTTTTATCTGTATTAACATTGTCTATTAGGAATTTTAAAAATTATAAAATATATTACACAGCTACAAACAAAAAAAGACAGTTTGAATCACATTTTAATTTACTGATTTAATGATCATTATATTTCATATTTTGAGTTAAACAACATATTCCTGGATATTTTTTGTAATTTACCAAATTCCCGACTTATTCTCGTTTTTCCCCGACCACTTCAAATTCCTAACTAATTCCAGTTTTCCCTGATTTTCCCGGATGGTGGACACACTGGTTAGCTATGTCTGTATGAAGGATGGTTGCTAGTATTTTTGTGGGATAGACACATAAAATAATTAGGAATAATATACTTGAATAATTTTTTATTTTACCGCTTTGGTGGCAGCATGGTCTAACACGCTACTCTCGTGTTGGACTGGACTGCCAAGGACAGGGTTCTATCCTGGCCGAGTACACCGAGGGTGGTTTTCCCTAAATGGTTTTCCACTCTTCCTACACGCAAATGTGTAATTAGTACATAGGTGTATAACCCGAACGGGTAGTAAGACGCGATACTTAGAAAAAAAAAATCACTACAAAAAAGTGGTATAGGCTTTGGGATATTGATTTATGTTTATGATTATGAGCTAGGTCATCTTCAGCACCCATAGCCTCAGTTAGACCACCAAAATGACCAATGATTAATGACCAAAATGAGGACCTATAAGTGGCAGCCCCGATATTCAGGTTAACAGGCTTAGTAAGCTTGTGGCCTAAACAAACGAAAGCATTCACGAAACTAAAGTATAATGCTGGAATGTAAACTTTTTTTACAATTATAAGTTATGCGAATGGATGTCCTGGAATTGAGCGAGGCCAAGTAGGAGCAGCATAAGGGAAGTAAGGAATGGCTTAATTGTGCATTAGATGGGAAACAATGAATGGAGGAAAATCAGAATATGATGATTTGTGGTGAGAGAAGGGATGCAGTCAAAGGTGGTAGGGATGAATTATCGGATAATAAAGATGCCAGTAACAGATTGAAGAATAAAAGTGGAAGTGATACAGGTGTATGCACAAGTGGGGTGGCCAGCAGAATATAAGGACAAGTTTGAGGAAGATTTAGAAAGGCATTTGGGAATTTATTTATTTCATTTATTTGAGGTATTTAACATGCACGTTCTGAACCGACCGATTATGTCAGCACACGAGAATCTCTATGAGAGAGAGAGAACGAAAGGGTCTACCAATTTTGCTGGGAAAGATATTTTCACATACCATCCAGGTTCTTTTACATGCCACAATCAACATGGGGGCGACGGATTTTCTTCCCCTCTGAAGGAAGTTGTGACACGGATTTTTATTGCTAAAGAAAAATATGTCGATCCTGGCTGAATTTGAACCCACAAACAGTGGGTCTTGAGGCGAGCACTTCACCCCAAGACTACCGAGGTTGATCCAGGTTCCAAATAAAAAATGTAGTGAAACAGGAGTGCTTTCTCCCCACTGTTATTTTTAATGGTAATGGAAATGGTCACGAATAAAGTGGCAAGGAAACTCGGGGAGGAAAGAATCAAAGCCAAGACGTTTGTTGATGATTTGATGGTTTGGGAGGAGAAGGAATAGGAAGTGCAGGAAGAGCTACAGGAATGGAATAAGTAGAGGAGTTTGGAATTAAATTTAGCATGTCGAAGTGTGAAGTGATGGTAATGGCAAGGCAAAGAATAAGGCCTAGCAGAGAGGATCTAATAAGAGGGCAACAGTGGGAGTTGTTCTAAAGGTGTGTAAGAGATCTGCTATGGAGAATAGAAATGCCCTCTAAGTGTAGGAAGTGCTGTTTAGGGTGTACTTTGTACTTATTGTCACATATGCACCAGAAACACGGACAATGACTGTGGATTCACAGCTTCACCAAAAAACTAGCGCAGAACAGAAACGTGGTCACGTGACAAGCTTTAAGCCAATCACAAGATTTCCAGCTTATCGGTGCGAGCTGTTCCACTAAAGTTAAACTCATCTCTACTTCGCCCACTATGCCTGAGATGTTCACATAGGAGAACCAATCAAATCTCAAAACCAACCATATCAAATCAGTGCGCATGCGCGTTTGACAATGCATTCGCTCTTCAGCCAGAAGAAAGCAGACAGCTTTGTTGGCCTTTGTGAGGAGATTTGAAATAATCTGTTAATGGAAAGTGTGTGTATCAATGTAGGCATTATAATTTGAAAACATTCATAGGGAGAATGATCTAAAATTTATGTTTATCCACTAAAAAATAAAATATGTGGATAATCTGCTGTTTTAAGTTAGATTTGCAATGCAGCATGGGTCAACATTAATCGTGTGAAATGCTGCCCCACTGAGGCAGATTCTGCTTTTTATTTTCGGCAAACATGTGAATCAAGCTTTACCTGTAATGTAAGAGACTAGGTAAGTGGAGGCAATGGGAATCAAATTTGTGAGCAGCATAATAGCTGTAATGAGGAGGATCAGGATAAAAAATGAAGTTATCTGGGAAAGAGGGGGGAGTACATGAAAGAGTAGCGAAAGTAAGACTGAGATAGTATGGGTATATAATGATGGAAAAGGCAAGGTTACCAAAGAGAATGATTAAGATGAAGTATGATGGAAAAATACAAAGGGAGGCCAAGAAATAGATGGGAGGAGCAGGTAGCAGAAAGTGTGCAGGTAAGAGGTGAAGAATGGAAGCAATTAAAGGAGGAAGAATGGTGGAAAGAAAGAGGAAGATATAGGCATTTTCAGGGTGTCTACTGAGTTGGAGAAACAAAAATAAGTGACTTTTTGACCACAAAATTCCTTCGGTAAATGGTCAAACATTATATAATGCATTTATAGGCATAATGTACTCAAACACAACATTAAACTTTAACTAGATGGCGAATGTTAACCTTGTCCTTGGTATCATAGTAAAAACAATCGGGCAACTTCTGGCTAGCGCATGGCATCATGGGTAGTGGGTGACTCGACATTTGATGCGTTCGCGTTGTTACGATAAGCAGGAAATTCAAACAACAATATTTTCGTGACTTTTTGAGTAAAGTATTGAATATTCATAACTTTTCAGGGACTTTCGTTACCTTTTTTGCAATTAGTCATTTTTCGTGACTTTCGTGACCCAGAAGACACCCTGATTTTACTAAAAAAAGACCCGGCCACAGATTGTAAACAGTTTATGACGATGGATGATGATGATGATGATGATGATGATGATGATGATGATGATGATTATGATTATGAGTGGGCTTGAATCTGAGATCATGGAGATTCGGATTGGTGTCAGATTGTTAAAAAATATAGTCATAAAAATTTACAATTAAATTATCAAGTTCATCTTCCTTCCATGTCTTGAACTCCTCCAGACTGTAGAAAGGTCTACACAATAGTCACTTCTTCAATTGTGTCTTCATTATTCAGGTGTTTTTGGTAAGATATTGGTACTGCATAAGAAAGCTCCTTCTTAAAAATCAGTATTCTGTAGCCAGACAGGTTGTAGTAGGCAGTGTGCCTCATCCACTGCTCATATACATCAATGTTTTGTTTAAAGATTGTGTTGAGGCATGGAGCGCTGTCTCTAAAATATGTCTATAGGCCCTATCCATAACAGTGAGTATCCTCAGCCTCTTTAACGAATCCTAGCAGCTATCCCTGTGTTCCAGACTGGCCATGATAATTACCATCTTTTGAGTACAAGTAAGCCTACAAGCACAAGTAAGTTTCCTCAGGTATCTTACATGGAATTTTGTTTGGTCCGTTACACAATAACTAAACCGTTATTTCAGCTAATATCAGAGTAGATTTTTATTGTGCTACTTATTTAAGAAGTTACAATATTACACTGAATATATTTATACGTCACTCATAACATTTCTTAAGACTACAAACTTATATTACTAATATACAATATCTCCCCTTTTAGTTTCAGTATAATCTCAGCTGACATACAACTAATACACAAGGTTTACAAACATTTACTGAAGAAATACAAAAATTGAAATAGGCTTACAGTTCAATCAACCTACTGGTATCTAATGGGAACTTTTATTTGTCGACCATAGCGTGTTTTCTTTGGGGATTTAGGTTGGGATTGCTGTGGCATTTCCTGTTGCTGAGGAGCAGGGTTTTCAGGTGTACTTATGTCGGAAGGGGATGATTCTATGGGATAAGTATGGGGTATGACGATATCTTTATCAATTAATTCAGGCATGTGTTAAATATAAGGATGCAGTGACTCGCAGGAACTTACTGTTTCTACGGCACTCATTACCATGAGAGTCTTTGACTACTTAAGACCTTGGAGTTGGATGTTTTCCTACCACCACTGCTGGCTCCCAAATTTTACCTTGCTGTAACCATATGCTATCACCCTTATCAAAAAAGGGACGTTCAATCACACTCCTGTCATATATATGTTTTTGTTTCTCTTGTTTTAGCACAAGTTTCTTCTTTAGGTCATTATTGATCCTCACTGGTGTTAATAATGACCCTTTTATCGATAACTTGGTGCATACTCTTCTGTTCATCATTATATGGGCTGGCAACAGATTCAGATCTTGTATGGATGTTTTTCTATACTCCATCAATGAGATGTATGTCACCCCCCTCCAATGCCTTTCTGAGCATTGACTTAACTATTGCTACAGCTTTTTCTGCCATCCCATTTGATTGTGGATAGCGTGGACTAGAATTAATTGCTTCAAAACCCCAATCTTTTGAAAATAGTTTAAACTTGAAACTTGAGAAAGGCATATTATCAGATATGACAGTTTCTGCAATGCCATATTTTGCGAACATGGATTTTAGTTTTTCAATAACCTCCTGTGCTGTTTTGGACTTGAGCTGTGCTAATTCAATCCATTTAGAAAAATCGTCAATTACAACTAAGTAGTCATTAGCACCAAAACTGAGAGTATCAGTTGCTATTTTCTGTCATGGCCTATCAGGTATAGAATGAGGAAGGAGTGGCTACTTAGGATTTGAGTTTCTGTATTTCTGATATATGGTACATTTAGATACACATTCCTCTATGTTTGTGGACATGCCTGGCCAGTACATAATCTCTCGAGCACAGGCCTTGCATTTAGAGATTCCCAGATGTGACTCATGGATCAGGTCAAGCATCTGATTCCAAAGAGCTTCGGGTACCACCATCTTGTCAGCAAGAAATACTAGGCCATCTTCGACATGAATGTCATGGCGCATGCTCCAAAAAGGCTTAACTTGGTGAGGGATATTATTTTTCACCTTAGGCCACCCATCTTGATCAAACACTATTATTGACTGAAGAGATTTATCATTATTAGTAGAGTCGATGAACTGTTCTATTTTTCCTTGTGAAAGAGGGAAATGTTATGACATGGTGTGAACAACATATTGAAGTTACGGGTCATCTTCAACTGGATGTCGAAGATAAGCTCTAGAGAGAGTATCAGCCAAAAACATCTGCTTACCAGGCAAGTATTTGACATTAAGTGTGTATTTAGGGAGTTAAGGAGCATTCGTTGAAGGCGTGCTGATACTTTGTTGATATCCTTTTGAAAGAGATACAAGGGGTTTGTGGTCAATCTGAATTAGGACGGTTCTGCCATTTGTGTAATAGTGGAACTATGATACTCCAAATACAATACTGAGGGGTGGTCTTATGACTCCTGGATAAATATTAATATGGTAGATAAATATTTATACCTGGTAGATAAGTTAAAAGTGCGTCTTGTGACTGAAAGATAGCCTTTATCTGCCAGATAAAATGGATTTATCCATCACATTTTTATCAGGAGGTTCAAGTACCTGATAACTTTTATCTGAAAGTTAAAATGGTTGTTGCCATAGTGACACTTTTTAATAAGGTTTCGCCTATCAGAATCTGTTTTTAGGTTAAAATCTTGGTTCAAGTGTTTAGTAAGCAAAGGCGCGGGCTCTAACTATATAAAGTTAGAACATTTAATTCACACTTTTATATAAATTGACAAGCTATTTGTAGAGTTATATTTATATAAGATCAAATTATCAAAATCTGAGTACAATAAATAAAATTTTTTAAAACATTGTACCCAACTATTGACCACACTTTGGCAGACACTGAAATTAGTACTTATCACGACATCTTAGCTTTTGCGCACACGTGACACCATCTGTTTACTCGCACTCGTTTAGCCGCCATTATTTAACAAATGTTTAACGTTCTCGCCCCTCGTTAGGTTGTAGCGGTAGCGTCTGGGCTTATACGATTTGTGCGCACCAGTAAAAACAGTACCAACATTGCTTTTCTACATAAAAATATATTTATCCTGCAGATAAATTAATTTGATAAAACATGTAAAATATTAAAGTGGCTGATAACCTTTAACTGGTTGCTAACTTTAACCTCCCGATAGCAATATTTAGCCCATAGCCACAAGACCGGCCCTAAGTAGTTGCTTTCAATTTGTGCATACCGCTGCTCAGTTTCTGTGAGGGCTCGTGATGCAAATACTAATGGGCGGCCGTTTTGAATAATACATTCACCTAAACCATCTTTAGATGCATCAACTTGAACAGTAACGGGTATTTTGCTATCAAATATAGTAAGTATAAAAGATGTTGTCACTAAAGACTTAAGTTTGCTGAATGCTTGGGCATATTCTGGATGCCAAGACCAGTCTGTATCATTCCTTGCTAGGCAACGCAATGGCGCTGAAATTTGAGACAGATTGGGTATAAATTGTGAAAGATATTTGGTCATACCTAAGAACCTGAGTAGCTCTGCTTTACTTAATGGAGTCGGCAATTCCACAATTGCCTTGATGTGATTGCTGTTAGGACGAACCCCCTGTTTTGATATGACTTGTCCAACATATCATATCTCTGGGACTCTGAATTGAATCTTATCGAGATTGAACTTAATACCATTTGTCTTTGCTCTTTCAAGAACCTTTGTTAGTATAGTGTCATGGTCAGCTATAGTTGAACTTGCGACAATAATGTCGTCAAAATAGATCTAACATCTCCTAATATCTCCAAAAGTTTGTGGATCCTTCTTTTGGAATACCTCTGGAGCCGAGCAAATACCAAATGGCATCCTATGAAAATGGTACACTCCGAATGGGGAATTGAAGCAAGTTAGGTCAGAACTTTGTTCATCTAACTCCACCTGCCAGAAAGCCTTCCTTCATGCCAATAACTGAAAAGACAGATTTCCCCTCTAGGTTGGTATTTAAGTCACTAGGTGTGGGAATTATGAAATGTTTTCTTTTAATGGCTTTATTAAGATCCCTGGGGTCCATGTATACCCGCAAATTTCCATTTGGTTTCTCAACTAGTACTACTACTAACCCAATTCGTGGGTTTGTTAACTTTAGATTTTTTAATTTTTTCAGGCTGTCCAAAGTAGACTTTAGCTTTCCTAAAAGACTACCAGGGATTCAGCTCGGTGGATGAACAAATGGTTTAATCTCATCTTTCAGTTCAATATGATGTGTACCTGGCATTTTCCCTAAGCCATGGAAAACCTAAGGGTACTTACTTGCTTAATGTTATCCTTGGTGGTGGACATTTCAATCATATCAACTCGCTTTATGAGATTAAGGCTTACACATGCATCAAGGTCTAACAAGGCATTACAATATTGCAGGTTGACAATAGAAAATGATATTGATGCCTGTTCACCTTTTATAGTTGTACATTACAGTTTTACACCACCCACTGGCTTTATTTTATTTCGCACTGCCTCGGTGGTAGGCATAGTTTATAAGTAGATTTGTTTTATCAATCCTCTTCTAAATGTATGTACATACACATTTTAAGTATCAAAATCAACTAGGCCTACTCTTTTCTCATTTCAATATCAAAATGTAGGCCTACTATTTTGCGAAACTTTTCAGAAAACAAAAATATTGCTTTGATTAAGGTTGTTAATAATGGTGTTATCTCTAGTAATGAAACTATTATTGATCATTATTTGATTTCATTTTTCTTTTGAGGTATTTAACGAGCACATCCTGAATGGATTATATTAACACTTGACTTATTAACTAACTTAAATCTAGAACAAACCTAACATCCAGACCCCGGCCGTTAATTCACAACTGTTGAAGGGTAAACCTATATATTTCACCAATGATGAACGTTTCGGTCATGCCTGAAATTGAACCCAGGACCCTTAGAACGGAAGAAAGACAGGCTGACTGAGAAAAGGTGTCGGACCTTATTTAATTAATTTATTCTCGGGTATTTAACTAAAGGTATCAATTTAAAAAAAAATATGTTTTGCTTATTATTAATCTGAGGGATAGTGCCTTGTATCACACTTGTAAGCTATACAAATTATTTACTTTGTTTTGTTAACATAGGCCTAACTGTGTAACTTAGGCTATGTATCCAAATTTTATTAAGTAGGCCTACTTAAGAAGGTAAATCAAATAGGTCTAGCAGTTTTTATAATTTTGACTAATTAATAATAAAATTAAAACAGAAATCACAAGATAAACATAAATATTGACTATCTTTTGTTTTGACTCACATTATTATTATTTTTATTTAGCACCGCGTCTTACTACCCATTCGGGTTATACGCTTAAGTACTAATTACACTAATGGATTAGGAATTGGGAAGGTTGAATTTAGAGGAAGTGAACCCGCATTTGCATGGAGGGAGAGTGGTAAACCATTTAGGAAAAACCACCCCCAGTTCACCCGACCGAGATTCGAACCTCGATCTCCCCGTCCTTGGTGGTCTGGCTCAACATGACTGGCGCGTCAGCCAACTACGCCACCGAGGCGGGTGACTCACATTATAATGTTGATCCATGATCATTTACGATGTATGACATCATTGTTTCGTAGGCCTAGTGAAATTAAATTATTTTTTGATTAGTAATGTTAATCATTATCAACACAAGAAAGGTTAGGTTTATATGTGTTGAGTGAGGACCATAAGATAATATTTAAATTAGCTATTATAAAATAGGACTATTTTGTCTGAAAAAAAAATCATACTAGTGTAGTGATGGGTACCATCCACTTAATCTGTAATTTATATTATATTTGTACCAACATTAATAACAATTTTTTTAAATCCCTCCTCCCCCGCCAAACCATCATTTTTATCATATATTATTTTTACACAATCTGGTACCATTAAGCCTAGTTATGATGCATGTAAAAAGCTTGATAAAATAATAAAGGAGCTCTTATATTGAAGTATAATGCCATTAGAAGCGAATTTTTCAGTTGACCTCACTTACCAAGGGCCTTTATTACTTGTTTTCCAAGCACCACCAGATTTTATGCCTTTGTTGTGTTGTTTAATTCTTCTATTGGGATCAACTGTAAAGCCTATATATGTTCGACCTTTAAATTTTACATTAGTGCAATATAATAAATAAACACCATAAAATTGAATATCATCACAAGCCATTGAAAAAAATGTATCATTACTGTAAATAATTATAATATGGGCTATGACAAATAAGATTATGAAAGAGGTTAAGAGACTTTAGTTCTAAGACGAATGCAGGTGCAGTCCACACAATTAAAAGACCTTAGCTTAGAGACATATAATATATTATTTCGAAAAAATTTGAATTTAGTGGAGTTTTTTCTATGACTTTACAAAATATATGTCATAAAGAGAATGGTCAACTTTAAAGCCAATGAAAAAAAAGAATTCTAATAATATTGTGATACTAGTGTGGTGTAAGGTCTAAGTTATACGGGTCTTGCTACTCTTTATTTCCAGTGATCATGGCTCATGCATTTAAGTAAAATAAATGGTACGGCGCACCGCACAGACTTTCTCTCTCTTTCTATAAACTCGTAAGATATCTGAACGGAATAATGTACATTGTATCATCACCACTCCACATAAGAACACGCATAAAATAATATACAATGATATATAATCAATGAGTAAAGAGGCGCATCTTTGTCCACCTAAGAGCATTTCAAACAGTTTAATGTCTTCCACAAGGGTCAACACTTCGTATTAAAATTTCGATTTCTGGTTAAAATTTTAACATTTTATAAGGTGTTGCAGATCTTCAAGTCATCGCATTGATATTTAATTATTCATTTATACATTTTGACCAATAAAAAATGTAAATATTGACTATTGAGTCTAAAATGGAGATAGATCATTGCTATGCAAACATTTCTCCTAAGAGATTTAAGGAAAAATAACATACTTTTTTAGATACTTATATTTAATTACTCTATGGCATTGGAGAATTATTGCGTTAAGACTTAAGTAGTATATGTTTACAACTAAAGCTCACAAAATTGTATTAATATATTTGCAAATATCTCAGAAACTGTTGCTTTTATAAAAATATATGTCAAATAAAAGTTTTTTATTTCTAATAGTCCTACAATTTTGCAATGATAAGTTGTTTAGTTTCTCAAATAGTTGTGGAGATACGGAAATTAACGCTTCTGTAAAGTACCCTAAAAATCATTTTCATAGGAAAATGAAAATAGCCAGTTTATTTATAATCTTAATCAACGCCTAGATACGAATTTTAATCAAAATCGTTTGAGCAGATTTTGAGAAAACCAAATTTTTCTCTTTTCGCCCTTCAGTAAACTACCCTTAATTTTAAGTTTTTATAGACACACAGACAGACGGCATTGCAAAGACTATTTTTTAGGGTTCGGGGGGTCATGAGACGTCGACATCCATCAACATTTCAGGTTAGTTTTTTTTTACGGTCGCAATACTTAAACTTTAATGTCCAAAAAGTTAAAAAAATTCATATAATTGCGTATAGATTGAAAGTTATTGATTTTATAAAAATATGTTTCGGATAAAATATTTGTATTATAAATATATATACATATTTGTAATGCTAAGTAATTTCATATCTCAAATAGTTTCGGAGCTATTATAAAAAAGAAACGCGTAAACATTTCTGTATATTTACATGCGCGAAATTCAAATATTGTAGAGCATTTTCACTCACTAAACTTTAGTTTGATTTTAGTTTAAAAAATAACCTTATTAGAAACAAACGTATCTCTACAATAATTGTTCAAAACAAGATGTCACATGTGAATAGTACGGTGAAATGTGGGTGCTGCGAAAATTCATTGGATGTGGTAGAAGGCTGTGTGCAGTGTGATGGTGAGCGTAAATTATGGTTTAGAATGTCCTATGCTAAGCTTAAAAAAAAGATTTTAACGCCTAAAAAACTATTCAAATTAAAATGGTATTGTGGTAAATGCGATGGAAAAGCATTGATCTCTATAATATAACTGGATGGACATCTGCAGCTAAAATTTTTGAGCTGTCGTCTGCACATCATTGTATAAGAGAGAAGGAAACTTTCGGGTATCTCCTACTCTCCTACATACATACAAGGTAATGTGGCATTTTGACATCGTTCGCTAATTTTTATGAATATATGAGATACGGGCCGCGTCCATAAAGTAAGGTCCGTTGAGATAAATGACCGCCAAAATAGACTCGTAGGCAGGGTCACGCATGTGCAGTAGCATAGATAACTGTCATAAATAATCCCGCCAGTTGTGAGGTTCGTAGTGTCGGACGATTTTTGCTAGCGGAAAACCTTTACGTTGCAAAAATTTATTATCGGATATTAAAGTTCTACGGGCTTGATGCTATGAGTGAAAGTAAGGTGAGACAATGGGTCTATCTGCTTAAGGCCATATGTACAGAAAAAAAATTTTTCACCATTCAAAAGAGTTTTCTTTTATGAAATGTTACACACCATAAATATATTTTTATGTATTTTTTCTAACGAGCTATGAGGGTAAGAAACTTCCATTTTTACGTTTTCCAAATCAAGTTTTAGGCCACAGTTTTTGAAATAAAAATTTGAAAATTTAAATTTAGTATCTTTAATACTATACCTATTTGATAAAGCTGGGATTTTACCGTAGGTAGAAGCATACT
>CABFWB010003828.1:22297-34062 GCA_902151455.1 Timema bartmani | reverse complement strand
ATTCATTTCTCATCCTTTTTACAAATAATTCTTAAACATGTGTTTATCTTGCACAATAAAACATGCCTCCAATGACAAATTACCACTCTTCATTTCTAAAATTTTCTCTAAAACCAAATTTAATGCCTCTATAATTATATTTATAATCTATTAGGTGTCTGGAAAAATGAAAATTTCCTCTGGAAAACCTGGAAAACACAGGGAATTTTGAAATAAGAAAATAGTGGCAACCCTGTTATAAGATGAGGCTTAATGGTGGAGAGATCAACAGTGTAGAAATAGGAATAAGAGGGAGACAGGGATGCTGTTTGTCACCCAGTTTGTTCAACTTGTATGGGGAGTGACTGGTCAGGGAAGCCCTAAAGGGACGTGGCAATTTTAGAATAGGAGGACGCTTCATCAACACAATAAAATACACAGATGATCTAGCATTGCTGGCCAAAAATAAATAAAAGTTTCAGGGGATGATGGACCGGCTAGTGGAGATAGGGAGAAGATATGGCATGGGGATCAACATTGAGAAGTCAAAAGTGTTGGCGAACTCAACAAATAAAGAGCCGGTGAAAATCAGAATCGAAAACCGGGAATTGAAAAACAGAGCATTTAGAGAAAGTACCTGGTAAGTCTGCTGACGAAGGATGCCTACGGCACCAATGAAATTAGGTCAAGGATTGCCATGGCCAAGGAAGCTTTCAACAAGAAGGGCTACTGCTGACCAGCAAGTTGAGCTTGGAACTGAAGAAGAAACTGATTGAATCTTACATTTGGAGCATCACACTATATAGAGCAGAAACTTGGACTCTTAGGAAGATAGAAAAGAAATACTTGGAGCCCTTTGAGATGTGGTGCTGGAGAAGACTTGAGAAAATCATGTGGACAGACAGGGTTACAAATCAAGAGTGGGGGAGAAGAGAACCATTTTGAATGTGATTCTTTGGTGCAAAGCAAACTGGATCGGACACATTCTTAGGAAGAAATGTCTTCTGCATGATGCCATAGAAGGAAAAGTCGAGGGAAAGAGGAGCTTAGGAAGAAGGATGATTCAAATATCAAATGACTTGAAGGAAAGAAGAAAATTCTGGGAGCTGAAGGAAGAGACAGAGGACAGGGAAGGGCGCATTGGTGGTCTAAGTTCACTGACAAAAGAACTGGAGTTGTTGTGAGACAGAACACATAATAATAAGAATAATGATAATGATAAAAATAATAGATAATAAATAATAATAATAATATACAGTCAGTTAAGTGTTAAATTACCGGTCTAGAATCTGGTTGTTAAGTTCATCCTATACTTATAATTGATTCTGAACCACCAATAAGAAATCATAGTGCTCTGAAACAAATCTCACTTAGAGATAATACAAAAAGTTTGTTTTAATGATTTGAGTCTTGAATCCTTAAATCTTGAATATCTTGAAGGATTCAATGGTTTCGATGATTCACGGTCCCATACTTAATATCTTAATAAGCCTCTAAAGTGTCTAAAATGTTCACAACATTTTTAAAAATATTCTGTTATTGAATTGGATTTGGAAACATAACTAAACACAGATTAGATTTGAAACATGATTATCATATTAAGCCCAAAATAAATTATTCGATTGAGATCTGAACATATTTTAAAAATAAAATATTCATTCCAATTCTTTTAAGCATGCCCTGTCTAGGATTTGATATTATAAAATAAATTTAGCATGTAATTTGATTCGGATTTGACTCAATTTTTTTTTTTTTTTAGGTATGAGATTTGATTCAGACTCAACTTAATATTTTTTTAAACATTAGATTTGATTCAATTTGGATTCAATTTTAGTCACTTAGACAAGATCCAATATTGAAGGTTAACTTATTTGCAATCGTTGGGTTTGCTATGAAAAAAACTAACTGTGGTCATTGTCAGCGACTTTTGTGTGGTTATAAAAACCATAATTATTTATTAAATAGTTTCAGGTGTTGTGTGTGCTGCCACCGGTTCTTGAACACGGATAAGCAACATGGCTGACTAACATCCCATTTCTTTTGACAGTTTTTTGTTAAAATATCCAAAAAAAAAATATATTTTTTTACGTATGGAATGATTCACCGTTTTAATTTGTTAAGCTAAGTTTAATTATAGAATATTGATATTTAGGAACTAAAAAATATAAAAAAACTTATACAATATTTGATAGGTAATATCCCTCTAACAGAATAACATAGAGCGGAACACTGGTGATAGTACTCATCATATAGGCCTAGAGCATATAATATTAATGGTACCCATCATATAGGTCTAGATTATATAATATTATCGTTTTTCAACCAAAATATCAATGGAGAGACCACATTTCATTTAATTTAAATTAGTTTAAAAATGTCACCAGGACACTGGAATTGAACCCAGGATCTTTGACTTAGCACACCAATGCTCTACCACTGAGCTATCCAGGATTCATCCCATTCCTAGGCTAATTCTTCATTCATAGTTTAAGGCATAGTCTGTGATATAACATGTGAAAATAATTAGCTACCATGAGCTAGCGTTGATTCCACAACCACCTTTGACTCGGGAGGGCTTTTAAGCTGCCAAGTATAGGTACAATTCATGAGTCTGTGTTTTACTCTATTCTGCGGAAGAAGGGGATGGATGTATCCCAAAAATTACATAATTATGTGTTTGTTTGTCTTTTAATTGTAAACTTTGAGGCCTACAGTTAAGTGTGAATGAAGGCCTTGCCTTTCTATCCGCCTTTTAATGTTTGTTACAATTCGTCATTATAATTAAAGCTAATTTCATTGAGTATCAACACACGAGGTGTAAATCATTGTAATAACAGAGTTAAAGGTGGCTGTGGAATCAATAATAGCTCATGGTGACTGATCATTTCCACACGCCTATCAAAGACTCTGCCTTAAACTATGAGTGAAAAATGACCTTGAGTACAAAACACATTCTCTATAGCTCAGTGGTAGGTATAGCATTGGTGCACAAAGCCAAAAGTCCTGGGTTTGATTCCTGTGTTCAGGTGTCATTTTTCAAATAATTTAAATTAATCAAATTGTGGTTCCCTCCATCCAGAAATTTCTGTAATTACAATGATTTACACTTTGTGTGTTTATATTCAAAATGTCATTATTTTGACTGTAATTTTATTACCTAATTAATATGGTGAATCAATATTTATACATAAATAAAGAAAACGTTGTTTTTTACTTTGATAAAATAAAAAAATAACTCCTAAGCAACAAGATATTGGTCAACCATATTGTATCTAATGAACACATTTATTCATTTTTCATAGCAAAACCAACTCTTGTAAATTAATATTTATTGTGTTTAAAAATATCTTTAAAATCCTAATGAAATAACATTGAAGTATTTATACACATAATGATCACAACTGAGAACTAAACAAAGTAATATATTGACTATTGAAATGGCATATTTGATCTTTTGGCGGGAAATAAGTAATTCTAGCAGCATTATTTAATGTTTATTATTACAATTATTTCCCAGCCAACTTAACCTAATCTTCTGTGTGCCAATAAATTAAAATATTGATTAATATCGATAAAATAAAATAAATTTCCAATAATATTGATAAAATACACAATTTAATGTTTTATGAAAATATGACGACATACAAAACAAAGGATAAGGAGTCAACACACAAGTTTGTGAATAGGCCTTTTTAAACTTCTACTTTTCTGTTGTGATTTTAGTGAGCTTTATTTTAATTGTATAATTGTTCAAATTTATTAATCTCTATTTCTCTATTTGTATTACTAAATTTTCTGTCTTCTTAGCTTTAATAATAATAATAATAATGATGATGATGATGATGATGATAAGAGATCGAGGTTCGAATATCAGTCAGGTGAACTGGGGGTGGTTTTTCCTAAATGGTTTTCCACTCTCCCTCCACACAAATGCAGGTTCACTTCCTCTAAATACAACCTTCCCTCTTCCTAGCCTATTAGCGTAATTAGTACTTAAGCGTATAATCCGAACGATTTGTAAGATGTGGTGCTAAATAAATAATAATAATAATAAAATAGTATTTTTATTATAAAAAAAAAATTATATGCTCTATAGCTATCAGACCCATCACTTTCATCTCTTCCCCATAATATTAACCACCTAATAATCTGTGAAATGTGAAGCATACCAATTTAAACAATACAATCATTCTTGTTCACATTGTGTTTAAAGCCAACTTATTACAAGGGTTTGGTTTGCAAAAACAGTTCCAAGCGAGGAGCGAAGCGTTGGTTTCCAGATGCAGAGTTCCTTAAGCAATTTGAGGGTCCAGTCATGTTCCCTGATGAGGTGTCTTCTAAGTGGACTCGTCCTGTTTGGTGTAATAAGATAGCTCCAGTTGAAAAGAAAGTGCGCAACTTGACCTTAAACTTTGGTCCACAACACCCAGCTGCACACGGTGTATTACGTCTGGTTATGGAGCTGGATGGAGAGGTATTTTAACATATTCTAGCTATTGTTTTACTTTTAAGAAAATGTTGGTATGTTATTTTTAAATGTTTAACATTTCTGTTTTTTAATTACTTTTATTAACTTCACTTGGTATTTTGGTAATTGGTAATTTATTTTCTCATTTACTTCCTCTACAAAAACCTGAGGCCTAAGAACCTTCCTTTTATTCATTTCACTTGGTATATTATTATGTTGATGATGAAAATCCCTCTCTGCCACACCTTTAAGTCTGTCCCCTGACTTTCTGAATTTTCCTCCTTCATGGATGGTCCTACACCAAGTCTTTTTAGCTTGGCCCAACGTCATTGTCCTTGTGGTTTTCCCTCCAGAGTTTCTCTTGAGACATTATCTTGGTCCCTCCACAAAGTGTGACCAAGGCATCGCCACTTGCACCGTCTGATCTAGCCAGTTGGCCAGGCTTCTGATTGGTTTTGTTTCACAACTCTTCATTTGACACTTCATTTGGCCACTATAGGCTCATAATGTTATACAGGCATTTGTTGAAGAATGTATGTAGTCTATGGGTCAGGGGCCTTGTTTTCTATTTCTTATCCACAGAGAAGGACAAATTCACATTTATCTGAAAGATCTGTGGTTTTGTCTTTATTCTTAATTCTCTGGATATCCAGTGTGGTATTTATTCTTAATTATTTACAAATCCAGCCAGATTTTTCATTATTAATTCTCTAGATATTTAGATTGGCTTAAACCGGATAACTGCCCCTTTGGCTTTATTGATTTGGCTTTATTGATTTGGCTTTTTAAGTCTTCCTCTTGCCCACCAGCTGCATTGATGATGCTCTCTAGATAGAAGAACTTGTCTACCTGCTCAATAACATGATAGCTGATGCTAAGTTGTGTGTTATTGTGAATATCAAGTCTCATCACTTTAATATTCTTGGTATTGATCCTTTAAGGTATGCGTCCACTGGTCCGCATCGTACGAATCAGATTTTTGAAGTCTTTACATTATTTTTAATAAGGCTGTGTCCATTGATCCGCATCGTACGTATCGGTCATTGACAATGCTAATGGAGTTCCATGAGGCAGATTAAAATCCGATGTGTACGATGCATACATTGTGTGCAATGCGGACTTTGGACGCGCTCCCCGACATTCACACCATTCAAATTCAGAATTCCGAGCTTTACTTTCTCGATTTTGTTTATAGATGGGCAGTACATTTAACTGTTGGGATTGGTTCAATGTGATTTAATTCACTGAAATGAGCAGTTCATTATATAGTTAAATAGTTCGTGGACTACTTCTTGGGGTTCAGTCCTTTGCGAACTATGTCTTTTGGCTCATTCGTATGCTTATTATTTGCTATTATTATTATGCTTCGTATTCGTACTTGTGGGTCAATCGTTTGCGAATTTCACTTCACGACCGACTTACATCTTGCAGTTTAGTCCTCCCCCAGTTCGCGAACTACCGCCTTTGAGTCGGTTATTATTTCCCCCTCACATCACTAGTTACATAGTCATCATGAATCAAATCTAGAAATTATTTATTTCATAATAGCTGTGTTGAGTTTAAAATCAAAGAATAAAATACTCAAATAATTTAAAAACTCTTTTTGATAAGAAAAATAATAGGTTACTTTAAAGTCAAATTAGATTAGTTACAATTGCATCAGCTGTTAGATTAATGATTGTTTTAAAATATTTTAACATTATCTTAACGACTACTTGTGCCAGTGATATCATTATAAATATTAGGACAATACTGATTAGTGTTTGGAAATCCATATGCTCGAAATGCAGGGGACGCAGTACACTAATTAAATCCGATTCATGCGATGCGGACCAGTGGACGCAATCTCGTTAAAATAATTTAAGGAATTTTAAAATTGCTGTGTGCAATGTGGGCTAGTGGACGCAGTAGACTAAATAAATCCAATTTGTGTGGTGTGTGCGATGCGGGTCAGTGGATGTGTATCTTAAGCCAACTTGTGCTTAGACAGATAAATCATTGAGCTTTGCATCCACGAACCTTGAAATTGTGGGAGAGCAGATATAGGTCATCTGAACAGTCCAGATCTTCCAACATTTATTGAGTGTTCACTGGATGGATGCCTCTTTGTTAATTTCTTTCATCATAGCTAGATCAAATATCATTAGAAATGAATTGGCGAGAGAAAACACCCATGTTTAACGCCTGACTACCACACAAGGGTCTGATAGTACTCCTTAGTTCTTCACTTCGCATTTATAGTTGATATATATGTTATTTAATAAGATTGATCATCTCCTCAGGCACTCAAAATCCCTTTAACGTTCTCCAGATGTTCGATCATGCGATGCTGTCAATTTCTTTCTCAAAGCTGACCAAAAAGTTATGTATTGTGTTGGATTATGCTCATAGGAATGTTCAGAAATGGTTTGTTGTGTGATCACTTCACTGCATTGCAGACAAGGTGATTCCTCGCCCATCGTCTCACTCCTGCAATTCTCCTTTCTTGGGAAATTTGATCTGTAAGCCTTCATGCCAATCTGCAGGCAGTCTTTCTTCCTCTCAGACACTGACCACAAGTGGGAGCACTATGTCAACCGAGATGTATGGGTTAGCTGTCACCACTTCTGTGATGATGTCCACACCTTGGACCCTGCCATTCTACAGGTGTTTGATGGCATGGTATATATCTTCCCTCAAATTTGAAATATGCTTTTTCAACCACTTCTACTGCACACAGACTCAACTTCAGTGACAGTAAAATATATTAGGATTTGAGGCTTCAAACTCTTCTATTAACTTCACTTAGTAATTAATATATGCCACTATAAAAAAACTTTGAAATAAAATAAATTCAAATGAGTTCTTTTTAATTAAGCCCCTCAGAAAGTTGAAATAAAAAGTAGAAAGTGTAGCAGCTTGCGTTAATAATATGTCTAGTCACTTATTACAAACAAACTTTTGATATTCTTAGTAAAATTATTTGGACTGATGACTCCAGATATACAAATAACATCATTTTAAACCAATATAACTTACATTATTGAAGTAGAGAAAACACACACTGGACTAGTGAGTCTTAACTTCCAAGATAAGATACCAGTTGTGTGGGGTGCGTCATACTGGGTATATGTTTAATGGGCCATACACTAACAAAGATAACTTGGATGATCACCAATATCTCGATTTCCTCCTTAGGGAATTCCCATTATTGATATATTCTTGTTCTATACAATCTACATGAATTTGACATTCACAGAATAGTTTTACACTTAATAATCATATCATTGAATGTACTTAAGTTTATAAATAAAAAATTTAGAAAACTTTAGAGTGAAACTTATGGGACAAGTAACTGACCCACTAATGCTCCTGACCTAGTACCAAGTTTTTTTTTCTGTTGGAGCTAACTTCAAAATATTGTATATGCTACACCAATTGAAGAAATAAGGGACTTAAAAAAATAGTAAGCATTTTGGGTATTACCTTAAAATATCAATATTTTTTTACACAGGATGCGCGTTACTCAAATGAAAATAACTAGAGCATTCACTTATACGCAAAACATGTATTTTGTATTCATTGTCACTTACATTATTATTTCCTATTCATTCTACTAATTAAATTGAGATAAATGTTAATCTTAAATCTTATAAATGTAAAATCTTAACTGTTGTTGATTGTTTACACTTAGAACCAATTTTGGTTGTATCAATTTTTTTTTTTTTGTTATTGAAATCAATGTTATGTTAAGGGTTTCTCTACAATTAATTTATTATTTTGATTGGAAAGATTGTATTAAAGGAAATAAAGCCATGTTACTTTGTGCACCACCTAGTCTCCTATATATTTAAATACATATTTTCAAGACCAAAACACAGCCAATCTAACACTTAGTTTTTGATTGTATTCATCTCCCACTTCTTTACAAAACTAGCAAATTAAAATCGCATAGCTTTGTTTAAAATAACCAATATGACCTTGGTATTTTTAAAGATACACTTGAGCATATCAAGCTATGCTTCTCCAAATATTGTGCAACTTTTTTCTAAAACAGCTATTTCTTATTAGTTTATTTCATGATGAAACCATGATAACATAAGAACTTGCCACAAAATAATGCAATTGAAATATGTAATTTCCTTGATCAGGGTCTTGATTATTAAAGTGGGGTGCTTCAGCTGACATACAGGTACATATTTAATACTTTGGTATGAATTCTCGAGAAATCATATTTTTTTGTCTTAACATGGTGGGAAATTAGTCTGGATTAAACTTATTTTTACTTTACTTGGGATTGCTATATCTTATTTAATACTTTGGTATGAATTCTCGAGAAATCATATTTTTTTGTCTTAACATGGTGGGAAACTAGTCTGGATTAAACTTATTTTTACTTTACTTGGGATTGCTATATCAGGTGCTAATGATTCAACTTTAGTGTCAAGATTACCCTATCATGTTTCTTCATTTCAAAGTTTAAAGCCCCATCAAATTAACATCATTCTTATTAGTAACAATTCATTTAGTCACAAAAATAGATTTGTAAGTATGTAAAGAGGAAAAGGTGGAGTTAATCAAATGTCTAAAGAGACCAGATTATGTAGGTAGGTACTTCATGACGGCATTTGGTGTTGGATCCTTTACATAGTATAATTTGTGTTCTTTACCAGACTGTAGTGCGATTGGATCCTCATATTGGTCTTTTGCATCGGGGGACTGAGAAGCTCATTGAATACAAAACATACACACAGGCATTGCCATATTTTGACCGCCTAGATTATGTATCCATGATGTGCAATGAACAATGCTATTCACTTGCTGTGGAAAAACTGCTCAATATAGATATTCCTCGTCGAGCTAAATACATAAGGGGTGAGTATTATTATTACTATTCAGTTATTCCCTGTTGTGATTTACAAAAAATGCATATATTTATGTAAATAATTATATCAATACCTCAAAACACCACATGATTATACAATAAAGGTAACTCTGAAACTTTATTTTACTTTGTTTTCTTTCTTCTGGCTATCATTGATATAATAATCTATTTAATTTAAAACAACCAAATGATGTCTCTATTTTAAAGAAATACATTAGTATTTGTCTACAAAGGGGTTGGATTTCTACACTGCGTTGAATCAAAGTCAGAGTCACTAATAAATCAATTGAGATAACTTTACTGATTGTTTGGCTGTCAAATCTCATAAATAACCGTATATATTTAAAATTAATACATATATGTATGAAATGTTTAAATGTATCATTTGATGGAAGAAAACGTTTGGTATAAGTTAATGAGTCAAGATAACTATTAAGTAATTCCACACATTAGTAACAGACTAAAACATTGTCACATGTTAGGACATAGCATCAGCACACAATGACTTAATATTTTAATAAATAAAATGAATTAAATTTAATCACTTCATTTAAAAATTATATAGATCACAGTATATTATTTAAAAATGTGTTAAGTATATATAGTATACAGGATTGCAATACACCTGGATAACCAGGAGAACCCAGAAAACAGGGAATGTCTGTGTCTGTAAACATCAACGCAAGCACGTTGCAAGTATTGCACATGCCACATCAACCCTCTTCAACTTAAATGTCTTTTTTCTCAATAGGTATGGGAAGAATGGATATTTTGTAAAGAGTGCTTTTGACTTATATTTACCCATCTAATCATGTGGTAGTGTCTGTATCTGCGAATTACTACTCACTCTGTTTATACCTATGCTTATGTATATTTCAGTTTTGTTTGGAGAGATTACTCGTATCCTGAATCACATTATGGCAGTGGGTACCCATGCATTGGATATTGGAGCTCTCACACCATTTTTCTGGCTGTTTGAAGAAAGAGAAAAGATGATGGAGTTTTATGAACGTGTGTCAGGTGCTCGTATGCATGCTGCATACATACGACCTGGTGGAGTTTCTCAGGTGTGCTAGGTACCCTTATCACATAGATTTTTTTCTATTATTTGTACAAAACTATGATTAGTATTGTAATTTGGTCTTAAAATACTTTTTTTAGGATTGTAATTATACATATATAATAATAGTGGGAACCATGCATTGGTGGTCGCGTGGTATAATGAGTCACTCTCACATTAGACTGGATTGCCAGTAACAAGAAGATTGATGTTTGAATCCCAGCCAGATTTACTCAGTGTTTTTGTTAAATGGCTATAAATATGGTGAATGCTGTTAAAAGTAGTGTGCTAAACACCTATTTAAAAAAAAATATGAACAGTCATGAACGGTGAGCACAAGACCCTTCTTTTTCATACTAAGGTTCATTGGCTCTCCCAAGGAAATATGTTGCGACGCTTATGTGAGTTAAGAAAAGATTTGAAAGTGTTCTTTATTGAGTCAAAAATGCAACATTTGTTGGAGCAGTTTTGTGAACCAAAGTTTGAGATACAAATGGCCTATCTGGTGGATACTTTTGCCCATTTGAACCAGCTAAATTTGCAGCTACAGGATTATGGAAATGAAAAGTTGAAAGGTCTTACCAACATCTTTGTGTTTGAAGACAAATGAAACACAGTTATGTTCAAAATGGTCTGTGGACTTACAAAGTTCAGGAGAAAAACTATTCAGAATTTTTTTTAAGTTTGAAGCCCTTGAACAAGAACTACACTACCATAATAGATAAGGTCCAACAAAAGTATTGTGTCACTCACAAATACTCATATTATGGAATCACTCTCTATTTTCTAGAATATGGCAAAAATGAAAGTGAAGCCATAAAGAAACTAATTCGTAATCCTTTCACTGTCATGCCCAAGGACCTTCCTCATGAAATCCAAGAAGCTATTTCGAACTTCAAAATTATTGTAACTTCAAGGACTCGTTTGAATCTGGTGTAAACATGGAAGATTTGTGGTGTAAGAAGACAATATTTTACCCATACACTCGGCGAGTCACCTTATGGTATCTTATGGTGTTTTCTACAACCTTTTTCTGTGAATAGGGATTATCTACTCTACTTTTGATAAACAAACAAGCAAAGAAATCGTCTGCACACAAGCAATGATTTGGGATTAGCTGTAAGCCAGAGTATCAATATAAGAATTTCACAGCTGGAGAAACGAATTCAAGCTCGAAAATCACAATGAAAATATTAAGAAAGACATTGAGTTAGTTTTACTTTTTTTTATCTAACATTCTAACATGTTTTTCAAACATATACTCTTATGAAAAAAGTCCGTAAAAATTATTGATTTTAAGAATTACTAATATAATAATAGTAATAATACTACTACTAATAATATATTTACTTAGTTGCCAATTAGACCTAGGCTATGGGACGGGGGATTGGGGG
>CABFWB010003828.1:0-22268 GCA_902151455.1 Timema bartmani | reverse complement strand
GGGGGGGGGGGGGGGGGGGGGGGTGGAGGAGGCGCGTGTCTTTCATTTATTGACTATTGAGTGGTCCATGACCTCATTAAGGCTGGAAACCACTGGTCTAAGGCATCACAGGCCTGTTGATGACGGGGAGATCAGGGCTTGAATCCCCGTCGGGTCTTTTGAGGATGGTTTTCTCTGAATGATTTTTCCCTCGTCCATGAAAATGCAGGTAGACTACCTCTAAAATGCTTCTTTCCTCATCCCTACCCCATTTGAGTAATTATCATATTTGCTTATAACCTGAACAGTGAACAGTTAGATGTGGTGGTAAAAGAAAAAGAACTTGGAGTAGTCAATTATGTAGACTAATCAAAACTTGCAGGGATATAATGAATGCTTAATAACCGAGGAAGATACTAATTTAAAAACACCAGCAGAGGTTTGCTCAGACAAAACATGTAACTTCTTCAAACCTGCAATATTACATTCAGAAACAAGTACACCTTCTGAGTCTTTAAACAATGAATCAATCTACTGTATTTATTTCTATAGTTTCTAAATAAATGCTGTTCAGGGATAGTTTTTTTATTTATGTTCATCGGCACTACCTATATCATTACATTTTCCATTTATTTGTGTTCTATATTTTTTTTATTCTTAAAACAACCTATCACTTTCTCCACTAATCAGGATTCTTGCTTAATCTGGATTACCTTTCACCAATTACTCCAGATTAATGAGGATTTCTTATTTACTGTATATATGTAATTCAGAACATTCCATCACTACTTACTATGCTGAATGAGCATGAAAGGAATTAAAGATTTCGAAAAGTTATATTTCTGGATTTCTCATCAAGATTAGTTGCTTGACCAAAGAGGTAAATTGTTATCAATGTAATAAAATACAACTGTAATTGAAGGCAGTCGCCCTTGGTGGTCTTGGTTTACTTGCCTCAGGACCTGACGTGGGTTCAAACCCAGCCGGGGTCGACAGATTTTACTTTAGTGATAAGTATCTATAGCACAACATCCTTTGGAGAGGAAGTAAAGCTGTCAATCCCATGTTGATTGTGGCATGTAAAAGAACCCTGAGAGTTATGTGAAAATACCTTCCTTGGCAAAATTCTTAGTCCCTTTTTTTTCATAGAAATTCTCGTGTGCTGATATAATCATTTAGTTAAGAAACTGCGCGTTAAATACCTCAAATAAATAGAAAATTAAAAATTAAAGAGAGTTCAAAACTCTATTCTTTTAACTAAATATATATAAATGGTGGATAAATGCTATCTGACAGTCACAAGACGCACTTTTAACTTATCGACCAGATAAAAATATTTATCGGCCAGATTAATATCTATCCAGGAGTCATAAGACCGGCCTAAGGCTCTTAACTACATGTGTTTTACCCTTACACCAAACCCTTATCCATTTTATAATAGAAGACTAGTTTTAGTTTTGTTGGGCTAGTTTATAATTATTAACATACAAACAAATCATAATTGGGGTATAAAATTAAATATTTGGCTTATTGTACCAGTATTATAGTTATTTTTAAATCTGCTCCACTGCAACAAAGTTGTAATTTTATTTCATTAAGGGGGCTACCTTGGTAGCTTGGTACTAAACTAGGAGAGGAATTATCATTTGGTGACTTCATAGAAACAGTTTTGAAGTTACCAGTTATAAAGGTATTTTCTTAGAAGACATTCCAATGTCAATATGGTTTAAACTCCGGTTCATAATATTTCATTTGTAAATGGGCAAGGATTTAATTAAATGATGCTTTGTCGAAAAGGTTGTGCATCCAAGAAATGCCAATGCTACAAACTTGCCATGATAAGTTGCATTAACCTAACTTAATGTTGATAAATATTTTAAATTTAGGCATTTTGATGGCTTTATAATACAAACAAATTGTTCTAAAATATTGCAAATTGTTTTGCTAACATGGTATAGGTATACAATTTTCTATCAAAGATGCTGTTAGTGATTAGTTTATAGCTTATTGTAGCAATAGGACAAAAATTTCCTCTTCATGAAACATAATTTTGGCCAAGTTCATTAAATGGTCAAGAGAAGGCCATTTGACTGAATGAGCTGAAGTTAGTCCAATTCGTGAAAGTAGTTTCATTAATTTGGTGTAACATATACAACCTCAAGTCAAAGCTTCTGTGTTAAACGCTTCTGTACTGAGAAAGGGGCCTTTTATTTTAGCATTATGTTATGTTGTTCTTTGGACTTATATTAGTTCTGTTAATTTTTCAAGCCATGAAGGCCTATCCTTATTTTAATAGTTATTGATAATAGCTGTGAGGTGCCATTTTTCCTTTATGTCCACTGTACTTTTTGACTTCTATTAGTTACTAATGTTTTAAATACTTTCTGTTTTTAATCTTAGTTTTATAAATTAACCATGGCTGATGTTTAGCTTATTCATTTCTTTTATGAAATATTTTGTTAAAATATTTCTTTGGAATATAGGATATACCTTTGGGACTTTTGGATGATATTTACGAATTTAGCAGCAAGTTTGCTGAGAGACTTGATGAAGTTGAAGATGTCCTTACCACCAATCGTATCTGGGTCCAGCGAACCAAAGATATTGGCATTGTGTCTGCGGAAGATGCTCTCAACCTGGGTTTTAGGTAACAGATGTTTTAGTTATCGATAAAAATTGTTGAGAATTAAAGATTCAATAATTATATAAAAAAATCCTCTATTAAAATTGCTTCACCAAATTGTAGTAAATTTAAAGATTGTAAAACTTGCTTATAAATAATTGATTACTTATTAAAACTGTATTGATTTATTTTTATTGTTTTTGTGAGCTTGTAAGAAGACTTTTATACTATAATTTTGTCTATTGTCAACAAATGGTTATGACAAAAACTCAGCCTTTAAAATATGACAATATTTGGTGTATGTTCATTCAAGAAGTAGAAATTTAATTTTGTAGCTGGCTTATTTAATATTACTTTAAAAACAAACAGGTATTTTCAAATGATGCTGTACAGGGGTATTTCTTTTAAATATAGAAAAATTACACCCAGACAGGGATTTGAACTCTGGCCATCTGGCTTTGTGTGCCAAACGCTCTACCAATTGAGATATACAGGATCTCCTCCATATTTGTCATCCTACTATGTATTTAATATTAGTTAACTAGTTTGGTGAAATTTCAATAATTAACCCAAAATCTTAGAAACTCTTTCACAATTTTGCTTTTGAATGGATGTAATTTGGATGGTTATAAACGTGGTATTAAAATAAGTTTTTCTGATCTAGTATCACAATTGAGTAGATGTATTCAAAAATGAGGTTTTAACAACAAATATGCATGTGAATTTTATATTTGTCTTGGAAATAAAATCAGAAAAACTAATTTACACATTTGTATATGACATTTTATTGCTTTTAGACATTATGATTGTTTTAAAATAAAATTAACTTACTATTTAAATGTAAAATTAATCAAAGTCACTTCATAAGGTTAATATTTTGGACCTATTAAATAAAGTGGGATTATGATTAGAAGAACCTTATTTATTAGATAACTGCATGTGTAAAAATATTCTTCCCATCTGACTTAATGCGTTTTAACATTAACATAGCAAAAGTTAGAAAAAATCATGACAACTTTATTACATCGTCTACATAAGAACAATGGTAAAATTATGTTTTTATTGATTTTAGCATTAAATGAATCACGTAGTTATACTTAAAGAGGAAACCAAATCTTATTTTGTTATTAAAATAAAACATAAATTGACATACAACTTTGATAGAAACCATAAAATACATTTTCTAATGTTAGATACAAATTTTTTAAATCATATGGAAATATAGCTTCAAGGTGCAGGCTTATAGGATTGTTTTTTGTTGTGTTTATTTAGTGGTGTCATGTTACGGGGCTCTGGCATAAAATGGGATTTACGCAAGACTCAACCATATGATGCTTATGATGAAATGGATTTTGACATTCCTATTGGTACTTATGGCGATTGCTATGACAGATATCTTTGTCGAATGGAAGAGATGCGTCAATCCCTTAAAATAATTGACCAGTGCCTCAATAAAATGCCACCTGGGGAAATAAAGACTGATGATATGAAGCTAACAACTCCTTCCAGAGCAGAAATGAAGGTTAGTTGTCAAAACTTTTGCTTACAAATTGCTCTGACCAAATTAACTTCTAATTTGATAGATGTCACATAAACATTTAAAGTTTATTATCATGTATCATTGTGAACAAATTAAAATAATCAGGCATTACTAATAAATAAAAAATATTGCAAATGCGACATGAATTTTGGGATTTCTTCTTTTTATTTTTTTGTATTTAATATCATTTTTAGAACTGAACTAAACCAATACACATGAAATAATATTTTCTACCAACACAGTTAATTAAGCCTCAGTAAACTAAACTGGCATGCATGATACTGACTAAGGAGGTTGGTCTCCTACATTCTGATCTTAACTTTGATTTTTACATCCTATCACCAGGTAAATGGCTGTTTATTTTCTTTAAGTTTGCCTTCATTCCATGAATTGTCTTTATAATGGTGTGAGTTTCAAATTTCCCAAACATGCAATCAATCAAAATCAATATTTTTGTAAATTTTCACAAGAACTTGTTATTTGATATTTTTAGAAGGGATAAAAACTATTATTTGTCCAATCCTAATAAGTTATAAATTACATTCCTTACAGAGTTCAATGGAGGCCTTGATTCACCATTTCAAGCTATTCACACAAGGCTATACAGTGCCACCTGGTGCCACCTACACTGCCATAGAAGCTCCAAAAGGTACGCATTTTATGTTTTACTAATTAGTGTAAACTACCATTTAATATCATACCTCACAGTTACATAATATAATTTTATAAAATTTATTAAATCTAAGAAATTAATTTTATTATTGTCCACATTACACAGTTGCAATTTTTTTTGTGTGTTAATTTAATTCTATTTTACAAAGGCATCCATATATTTGCGAAAGTATACATTAGTATTTATGTGTATCAAAAACCATCAAGAAATACTCAAAAGTTATAGTCCCCCATTCGGATCTCTGGGCAGGGACTACTCTAGGGGTGTTATTGGATTGTAAAGCTCAGAAAGAGATTAAGATTAGAACATGGAGTGCTAGAATCTTATATAGGTGTAGGGCACTACAATCCTTAATGGATGAATTAAATAGGTTTTGATTAGATATTGTGGCTCTACAAGAGATGACATGATAAGGAGATGTTAGGGCAGAATCAGGTGAATATATTTTTTTTATAGAGAAATGGACACACATAGTTTAGTCATAGGCTTTCTAGTAAATCATCAATTTAAGGAAGTGTCGTGCCTGGGGGATCGACACACACACACACACACACACACACAAAGGAGGCAATTGCCCTGAGCCTCACATTCTAGGGTGACACTTTTCCTCCAGAAATTATTAAATTAAATTACAGTTTTTCTAAATTTCGCATCTAATAGTGTACAGATAATTAACATCAATAAGTATTCGCTTAGAGATAGGATTCCTGAAAACCCTAGCTTTATGTAATTTAAGATTTACGTTATCTGAGTAATGTGTTGTACTACCACTGACGGTCCACAGAAAACCAACAGTGCAATGGTACAAAGAGGAATTAACTTTTGTTAACTTAATTTGTTTGCATTTAATAAAGTACAGTAATTTAATGGGTTGATAAATATTCCATAAAACATGATAAATTATTAAGTAACAGAAGTACTGAGTACGTATCAATATAACGGCTTAGTGCTAAAACTAAAAAAAAAAGCCTTACAAAGGGGGGACCTCAGATTTTTTCCCCGGGCCTCACATTTTCTTAAAATGGCCCTGAATTAAGCACATAAAATTCATTAACGATAGAATGTCATCTATAGTGGTAGGGGATGGTGGCATAATATGGTCATCAAAAAAGGTGCACTGTCCAACAAAAGACAAAGATGACCTAGTAAAGAATAGTTTCTACAAGGAGCTAGAACACCTGTATGACCAATTCCCAATCTTTCACACGAAATTTGTAATAAGTGACTTTATTGCAGAGCTAAGGAAGGAAGAATTATTTAGACTTATACTAGGAAAATAAAGATTACATGATGTCAGTAATGATAATAGAATAAGATTGATAAATTTTGCCACATCAAAGAACTTTACTGAGAAAAGTATTTGATTCAAGCCAGTGGCGTAGCTAGGATCCTCTGAAAATAGGGGGAAGGGGGTGTTCTCTCAGTGGCGGCAGCAAAGGGTAGTTTGGGGTGGGGGGTAAAATAAATAGGTCTTGAAATGCTTAAATTTAAGTGTTCTAAACCCTTGTAATATCTTTATTTTTTATGACTTTTAACCAAAAGATTATATGACAATTCTTATGTTACTATGTTGAGACAGCCAGAATTGGCTAAAAGGGGTTTCATTTTTCTAAAAGTGAATTGGAGTTAAAGTGAACAATATAGAAAATCACACAATTGTATTGACAAATTATATATTCCAAAGGAATTTGAACACAATGGATTTGTTATACACACTGAACATACAAGAGACAATTATAATATATTTAACTAACGCTTAACATATAACTATTTTCCTTGAGTTATTATTATTTTAATGATAAATTATTATATTACTATATGTATTGGAAAAATGTTGGAATAAATTTTTAAATTGTTAAATTATTTTTGCTTAAAAAACATAAGAATTATTCAAAGAATAACTATGGCCAGCTTACGTAGCACTGAGTTTCTTTGAAGTGAATCATCACACAGTCACTTAGGGTAGTCAGTTTTTAACATTTAATATAACCAAAAATTTAATCTGTATGGTTTCTTGCCGAACTCATCTTACACATCATTTGGCCTTATTTCCGCCTCCATGGTGAATGTTAAAAGGTTCAAGACCATTTAAATGACTCTCTTCCATTGAGTTACACAAGTATGCTTTTAGGCACTAAAGGGCGGATAAAGAACGCTCATTGGTTGCTGTTGTTACTGGCAACAAAGCTAGTATACATAGGAGTGCCTTTGCTGTAGGGAACTGGATTTCACTGCACATGAACATTGTTAGGTCATTTGGACTTCTAGGCAAGCAATTGATACCACACATGTAGCTTATCAATGGCTGCTTGCTCACTGCAAGCAAGATATGTCTATGGCATATGTATTAACAAGTTGCTTCATTGAATTTTTATCAGAAACAATTGGCTTTGTGGCACGTTTTGGAAGCAAACACTTGAAACTATGTAATGGTGTCTTGTGAGCAAATAGGTGTTTATTGAGCTGCATTCTGAAGTGGTCCATGAAAGGGATGTAAATTGCGGCTCAGAAGTAATCCTTAACACTTTCTGTAAAAATGTTGCATCTCTGTGTTTATCTTCCTATCCGTTTAGGTGCAACAATGTCGATGTCAATATCTTTGACCTTTTTCTATAACTCCACAAATAATTTCCTAAATTCAATTTCTGTCTTCTCTCGCAAGTCATTCATGGCTTCCTTAACCAAAACAGTAGATTCCATTGCTACTAGAAACTTAATGTTTTCGTTTTAAAGGACTCGACTTAGAGGCACAGCTTATACTAAAGAGCCTACCGATGACATGTAGAGCCACAAGGAATTCCAACTGCTTTACAGCTGACATTAACTCGTTGGTATACATTTGAAGCTTCATCCCCCTCTGGCGACACAGAAATAATTTTGAGTCCCTCAATAACAACACCAAAGAGTTATAAGAAAATAAATAAGAATTGTATCAAGCCGTTCTACTCAACGAGTTGGGTACAGTGACTTCAAATGAGTTGCACTGGCTTTAGCTGTCCTTTCAATTGATTCTTTGAATGCATTTAGTCGTTTTGGATATTTAAAAAATACACAGATGTTACCTAAAACACCCATACAGTTCCTGATTTCTTGAATAGAGCAGGCATTTGTTACAGCCAGATTGAGGCAATGTGAGCTGCAATGTAAATATAGTGCAAGGGGATAAACATCCTTGACATGAGCCTGTAGGCCATTGAATCGGCCGCTCATGCTAGAAGCCCCATCATAACTCTGTCCCCTGAGGTACGTTGCAGCTAAACCAATATTATTTAATACTTTTAAGATGGTATTTGCTAACCCTTTGCCACTTAAATCTGAAACAGGCACAAATTGGAGGAAATCTTCACGAATTTGTTTTGCATCCTCATCTATGTATCACAGACACAGAGACAACCGTTCTACTGTTGAAATATCTGTGGTTTCGTCGGCTAGAACAGTAAAACACCTAGCACTGTTTACCTTACTAGTTTATTTACAGTAAAATCATTGTAAACTTCATTTACCTCACTTTGTGTTTGAGGACTCACATATGTTGTATTCAGAGAAGCATATTTTTAATGATTTTTTAGATTTGTATCCCCACTTCTCGCTTTGAAACAAAGAAGCATCTTGAAATTCCTCTCATTTTCAATCGGCTCTTCTTCAAGGTTAATAAGACCAGAATCCCCGTGCCCCCTTAGTGCAAGGCCCTGACGGCCACACAATAATATTGTCTCTATAATGGTTTTCCTCTATCAACATTCACTTGAACATCTGCTGAGTCTTGCTTCATAGATTAGACAATTTAAAGTTGACTTGCACGAATAAGGCAGGTTTTGTGGTACTCTGCAGTTTTTTGCCTGTTAAACTCTTCAACAGCATCTTTCCAAATATCAAATTTCTTCTTCGTGAGTTTACCAAAGGTTGATGCCCAACTCCAGCTCCATGACTACTAAACAACACACAAAATTTGTAAAACGCGCCATCTTCTAGCTTAGAATATGACAGCCACTTCCAGTGATTTAACAAGCTATACTGAAATTTGAGGTTTTGCTTACCAGTAGCTGGGAGCAAGAATGAAGGATCGGGGCACCATACTTTTTGTAGGAGTTGCGCTTTTTATTCAGGGTTCAACTATAATACGAAAGAATTGAGCTGTCAGTGAAAACTTGAATAACACCAGGAGCTGAAATTACATTTACCAAAATGAACAAAAAAACACATCTCATATTTTTGCTGTAAAATGAGTGGCGACACCCTTAATTTATAGACCTAAAACCTAAGGATCAGTATTACATTCATAATTCATAGGCCTAAGCTGAGCTTCACTGGGTCTCAAATGTGATTTAAAATGTTCTCGTTCATATCTTGTGGCATTGTTACATAAGACTTTACTATTATATTTTCTTCTGGAACTCGTCGAGTGTCGGTAGATTTGGACTCGATGCTAGTGCTACAACATGGATCACTTGTTGCTTGTTTTGTAGCCGAGCAGCGAGAACCCTTGGTCTCGGGCATGCGAATTCCAGAATCATTTTCGTTTGTATCATCAGTTTACCGTCGTTTGGAAAAGAATGAGAACAGATCACACTGTGTTTTAAATTTTTTTAAATTTACAATCAATGCTTTTCTGATCCAATTAGACATGAAATCTCAATCACAATTCACTTTCACAATCACATCACCACATAATTGCTGCATTCTGTTATGTTAATGTGAATTTCTACCAGCGACTGGTAAGTTGGACCTGGACTGGCATGGCACTGACCGGGACAAACAGCAGGCAATTTTTACTTGTAACCCGCCTCAGTGGCGTAGTTGGATAACGCGCTAGTCGTGTTAAGCTCGACCGCCGAGGACGGGGAGATCGAGGTTCGAATCTCGGTCGGGTGAACTGGGGGTGGTTTTTCCTAAATGGTTTTCCACTCTCCCTCCACGCAAATGCGGGTTCACTTCCTTTAAATTCAACCTTCCCAATTTCTATTCCATTAGCGTAAATAGTACTTAAGCATATAACCCAAACGGGTAGTCAGACGTGATGCTAAATATTATTACTTGTAAACAGCGCTCCGTGCAGCCGCGGGAAGAATGATCTTGTTGCACCGCCGTGGGAATTTCAAATTCCTTATTGTTACGGTAGTGGTACAATTCCGAAAATAATTAAATTTCGTTTTTTAAAGAGGTTTAACGTTAATGTGTTAAGAGAATATGAGTGAAGTAATTTTTTAATTTTTTGGTCTATTTACTTGGATTTTATAATAATAATAATTATTTTTCCCATGGGGGTGGAGGGGTTGAGCCCAATTAACCTGTATGTAGCTACGCCACTGTTTCAAGTATAATGATATTCATAAATATAACTCCCCAGATGGGACAGCGCATAATCAAATTGATCACTTGCCGATTGATAAAAGGTGCCGTACAAACTTACTGGTTGTCAGATCGTACAGGGGTGCAGATTTCGATTCAGACCACTACCTGGTAGTAGCAAAACTTAGGAAATGTCTTGTCAGTAACAAAAAATATAAATTTTTCAGGCAATCTTGAAAGTTATTATGTAGAAAAACTGAAGGATGGAGAGTGTAGGAATAGATATTAAGTTGAAATTGTAGTTAGGTTTGCTCCCCTAAAGTGCTCACAGTATATGGAGGAAATCATACAGCCAGATAAATATTGGAAAATGACCAGGAATAATATTAGAGATGCAGCAAAGAATAGTGTAGGTCTTTGTCAAAAAGAGTAGGAAGATGCCATGGTTTGTCAATGAATGCTCAAAATTAATAGAGAAGGTTAGCAAAATTACATTGGGTGAAAAGTCCTAGTGAATTGAGCTTAGACACAGGAACATCGCAAAAACAAAATCCATTGCCATCTTCATAAACCAAAGGAGGTTGTATTTAAAGGATAATTAGTGAGATAGAACAAAATAGCAGAAATAAGAATATTTGGGAACTTAATTTAGGTATTAACAGTTATAGAAAAACTATCAGGCTAGGACCAATTTAGTGAAAGATGACAATGGTAATCTAATGGTAGACCCGAGTGATGTGTTTAGTAGATGGGACGACCTAAAATATCTAAATTGTGTGGGGTTATCGAAATCAATAATGCTGAACCAATGGTCCTAGAGCCAAGTATTAGTGAAATCAAAGAAGCTATTAAGAAGTCAAAGAATTGTATAGATTCACTTCCAGCAGAGTTAATAAAATAAATGGCATGGAACTCCGCACGGACTTTCTAGATCCAGTGTTTAAAAATGGAGAAATTTACTCAAAACTCGTATGTGGGAAATGAAATAATAAACACTAGCAAACCCGAGCAAAAATTGTGCTATAATTGCATGAAACTTTTTTTACTCCCAGTTTTAAATTTTATAATTTATTTTTAAAGAATTAAAGTCCTCATTTTTATATTTAGACCAATAAAAAAAATCAATATTGGGTCCACAAGGGTCAACACTTTGTGTTGAAATTTGGACTTCCAGTTAAAATTTTGGACATTGTAATGATACTGATTTGGACCCCTCTCATATATGTAAAAAAGTCATGGATGAAGGTATTTTTCTTCATTAAACTGTATGTAAAATTTCCTTTTAAGACTTCATCCATTGAGAATCACGCGCTTTTCAGAAATAATGTCGAAGGATTGCACCATTAAAACTTATTTTTTCTTTCAAAAATTAACTCCGTAGTGTTTACCATAAAAGCAAGTGACACTAGGTCCCTTTACCCAAAACGAAGATAGCCTTCACAACACCTGTCGCCAGAACTCTTTCTATTAGTTGGTTTTGACACTGTTGACAAAGGGTCCAAGACTGAGGCAAGGGGTAGGTCATATATAAGCCATTTGTGTGTATGAATATATAGCAGTAACACAAAATATTAACAGTGCCTGTAGCATAAATCTAGAGAATGAGTAATCGCAGAGAGTGCCACTAACTTAAATACATAGAGTACACAGAAAATAATCTGTAGTTCAACAAAAATTGTATCATTTTATATAATATCTTCGTACCGAAGATATAATCATCTTAATAAACCGTGTGCAACATCAAAAGTCTTGTTTATTTAATATCGTTATCGATAGTGTTCAATCACAGGGCACTATCACAATTACAATCTGTTTTGCTTTAATTAGTGCTCGATCACGGGGAAAATATCAGCTAATTAAACTAATAATTTTAATTGGCGCTCGACCACGGGGCTATAAATACCGATTAATTATATCTCTATAAATACCACATCATTATAACATTTTATTTGGGGTTGCACCTCTAATGGTTATTGCATTCCTATTCTATTAAATTCCTAATTTATAAATTTTGACCAACAAAATAGTTAGATATTGACTATTGAGTTTAAAATGATAGGGATAGATCATTGCTGTACAAACATTTCCCCTAAGAGGTTAAAGGAAAAAGAAAATCAACTTTTTGTGAGACTTACTTCTTTACTTACTCTGTGGCACTAGAAAAGTATTGCGTTAAAATTTAAGTAGTATCTCTCTACAACTAAAGCTTACAAAGTTGTATTAATATATTTGCTAATATCTCAGAAAGAAATATTTCAAATAAGTTTTTTTTTAAATAGTACTACAATTTTGCAATGATAAGTTATTTTGTATCTCACACAGTTGCGGAGATATACGGAAATTTCCGCTTCTGTAAAGTACCCTAAAAGTAATTTTCATGGGAAAATGAAAATAGCTATTTTATTTAAAATCTTAATCAACACCTGGATACAAATTTTAATCGAAATTGTTTTAGCCAATTTTGAGAAAATTAATTTTTTTTCTTTTTGGTCGTTACTAAACAACTCTTAATTTTAGGGTTGGGCAGACACACAGACAGACGGCATTGCAAAAACCACCTTTTAGGTTTTGGGGGGTCATGAAACGTTGACATTAATCAACATCTTGGGTTATATTTATTTTACGGTCTCAATACTTTACATTAAATATTCAAAAAGTTAAAAAAGTATATATATGTGGATAGCTTCAAAATGATTGGCTTTATAAAAATATGTTTCATATAAATGATTTTTATTATAAATAGACCTACATATTTGCATTGATAAGTAATTTTATATCTCAATGAGTTACGAAGATACGATAAAAAAATTAGAAATTACTCATCAGACCGGAACCCTTAGTCATTTTGATGAAACATTTAGAGTAGCCATTTTGTTTGTAATATTGATCAATGCTTAGAAAGTAAATTTAATCAAAATCATTAGAGTCGATTTTGATAAAATCAATATTGTTCTCTTTTCACCTTTAACTTTAGGGATACATATCCAATTCCAAAAACCCCATGGGGCAACCCTATTCAACTTTTCTCACTAAGCTCTTATGTTAAAGAAACCAGCCATAGTGAAAAGGTTGCAAGACAAAGAATAAAAAAGGCAGATTACCAGGGATCTACACTCAAAAGATGTCAAGCCCAAGTATCCAGACCTAGCTATCTTAACCTTTAGTAAAATAGTGAATTCGTCTATTAACGTTGAGGGAGTTAGGGTTTTGCTTAATAGAAATTCAAAATGAATAACATGAAATTAACATTGGTCTGAAGGCCGATTTATCATCAGAGAATAGAATAAGTCTCAAAAGGAAATAAAAAATACAATTTTTAGAGATTGCGGACAGTACGCAATAGTAGATAAAATCCACAGTACTTGTCAGGAAGCAATATATGTACTTAGGTATACAAACCACTATTAAAAGAAAGCGATTGAATCACATTTAACTAAATTAGAAAATATTTATCGTTAGAAAACATCAGTTCATTATTGCAAACAATACGCAAATTAGAATGCTAGTGTGAGTACAACCTATCACACAATAACACCAATAACCCGTGAGGCGGGGGTAACTTGGACACGAAAATAAATAAGTACTTTCTACCCTATCAGCTAAGTTTACAATCAACTCCTAACATAATAAAACTAGCTAATGTATTTCCCGATAACATTGAACATCAAGAATATGATACGAACCATCATTAGTTACGCTTGGACTTACTTCAACAGTAAACATATTGAAAAAGAATAAAGTGCAAGATAGCGCTCAAAGGTTAAATTAAATAATATTGACTTGAGACTAAATCACCCGAACTCGGATCCCAAAAGGCTTAAGACCATAATATGTCACTATCCAAACAAATCCTAATTCCAAAAGAAATTAAATTTAGTAAATAATAATAATAATAATAATATGTCGAAAAATAACCAAATTTAAGCCCTACATAATTTTGACTGGATTCCAGTGATGCCTAGTTTTCAATAAAAAAAATATATAAAAAAATCATCTTCAAAATAACGATCACTTACATGCTGGTATGTCCCTAAGACCTATCAGCATCAAAGAGTAAAGTTCCATTCTGGGTACTAACTTATATTTGAGTTTGAACAGCAGGGAAAATTGGTGGGGAGATATCACATGACCATTGAAGTTATTCACAGCAAGTCAGAAATGGCCCTCTCACCGACGCCTGCGCACAACTTCGTGAGGAAGAACATGAGGGGGTAGGGAGACATACATGATGGCATTTCTCACTCCTTTCCCCAAGCTTTAGCGCCTAAGCAGCGTCTTGAACTCTGAGATAAACGAACAGGGGTCACATACCACTTTGTGAATTCATTCTTGTCAAACTCAAACTATAAGCAATGTTCTCTGTTGACATGTGTGGAGTGTCCATGATTAGGCGCTGACTTTCTCGTAAAATGGGGTAAGTGTGTATACACTCTTTTAAGGTGGCAGAGGTTGGTGGCGATGATAGCTTGTCGCCACAGTACACTCTGAAAACGCTAGATACCAAGTTTTAGTCCGATCGGTAAAATAGTTTTGGCTCTACTCTGAGGTACAAGCAGACAGACAGACGACAATGCATAAAACCACTTTTTTGGGTTTTGGGGGTTCATGAAACATCAAAATTCATAAAAATCACAAGTTCAATTTTTTTGACAATCACAATACTTTCTTTTACCTTTAAGGTAATGAGAAAGTAAAAAAAGGAGGTGTAGAAATGTTAGTAATTGAAATTCATAAACTGCTATATTCAATATGGTGTCATGATATATTAGCAAATAATTGAAGGAAAGTATAGTAATACTAATTTTCAAAAAGGTAGATTAAACAGAATGCAATAACTCAAGAGGTATCCTACTACTACCAACATGCTACACAATTCATCTAACATTATTTAGAGATTGACAAAATATGCAGAGGAATTAATTTGGGATCATCACTGTGAATTTCAACAAATTAGTTCAACAGCAGATAAAATTTTTTACCATTAAACAATATTAGGAAAAAAGTGACAATACAACATGATGATACACCAATTATACATAGATTAAAAAAAGATTCAGATTAAAGAAACAAACTATATGAAATTTTAGTTAAGTTTGAGTACTTAAAAAACTTGTCAAGCCTTAGGTATCTTTAATAGATATGCGTGGCAGGATAAGGGTTGGATGTAAATTATCTGATACTTTCGAAATATATAATGGAGTGAAACAAGGAGATGCATCTTCCCCATTTCTTTTTAATCTAGACTTAATAGTATGCTCTTAGGGCAGGCGCGGATTCAGGGGGGAGGGGGTCAAAGGGTCAGTTGACCCCCCTGTGAAAGTTTGAAAATTAATTAAAAAAAAATGAAAGTTCAAATTTTATAAAGAAAAATACAACACAGATAAATTTTACAATTTTTATCTTTTTACACACAAACACCTCTTAAGCTGGGTCCACACATGCGTTATTAGTCTACGTTAAATCAATGTTTGGTATGACTCACGCAAGTGTGGAAAAATATTCATTTTCATGTACTAATATTTGTCGTGCATAGTGAGTAACTAACATTGTTCCACATAGAGATGGTAGACTACCACACATCAAAGAAGACTAATAATCGCCTGATAGCAGTTTACCACCCAAATACCAAATATAGAGTATGTGTGGACAGCAGGAGCGGCGGAACTTTGGGGAACTCTGCCCCCTTGATCATAATTTTCCCCTTCCTGGAATAAATTCCCCCCTAGATATATTTCAAATACTCTGATAATATCGATTATGAAGCTGAAAGATGTCTTTAAACAAACTCCAAATTACTTCTAGATGTAATCTTTTGTCAAAAATTTGACGAAGAAGACCGCTTCAAATAACTACTAGAATAGAGTCATCTAACTGGCAGAAAAAGTCAGGGGAGGAAAGCTCTGAATAGCTTCCAAGGTCATTCAAATTTCAAAAATGTCTAACCGAGGACAGCTCCCATTAGCTTCTAGATGCATATCATTTTGAAGAATTTTCAGGTGAGGACCACTCCAAATAGCCTAGTTTCTGAAATAATTCAATTTTCAAAAAAATTTAGGTGGAAGACCACTTCACAGATTATCTTCCAGAGGTATCTAACTATCATAAAACATTAAGGTGAGGATCACTCTAAATAGCTTCGAGGAGCATCCAAGTTCAAAAATTTCTAGGTGAGGAACACTTTTAAATGGCTTATAAAAGAATCTAATTTTAAAAAAAATCAAGGCGAAGACTACTCATAGCTTCTAGAGTGAACCATTTTTCAAAAAATTGTTGAAGGAGGGCCACTACAAATATTTGATAAAAACTATCTTATTTTGAAAAATTGGGGAAGATAACCATGGTTTAAAACATCTATAAGATCATATATGATTGAAAAACTATAAATGGCTTTAAACAGAAAATGTATATAACATTGTAAGTAACTAGGTTAATTAAAATTAGGGTGATCTGGTGGTCTAGGGGTAAGGTGTCAGACTTCTATGCTGGGTTTCCGGGGTTCAATCCTCAGTCCCGGGACAGATTTATCTGATTGCCAAACCCTTCCTTCACCTCTGACAAGACGTGTATTAATCACAACTTGTGATTGGGTGGAATGCCAGGCCTCCACCGTGGTTCAGATCCCATATTAAACTGTAGGTCCTTCCTTTCATCTCACAATTGCCCTACAATTACACATTAGCGTAAGAGCCTATAACCTGACCGAGTAGTAAGATGCAGTGATGATAATAATTATAATCATCATAATTATCATCATTATAATCATTATAATCATCATCATCATAATCACAATAATCATTATAATCATCATCATCATAATCACAATCACCATCACCATAATAATAATAATAATAATAATAATCATAATCATAATCATTGTCATAATCATCATAATAATCATCATAATCATCATCATAATCATCATAATAATCATCATAATCATCATCAATTATTATTATCACCCCCCTATGAAAATGATCTGGATCCGCCCCTGTCTTAGGATAATGTAAGAGAGTAGGGAATGAGTAGGGAAGGCTTGACATTAAATGGGAAAATGCAACTATTAGGATACACAAATGATTTAGCTTTTTTTAGATAATATTAAGGAAGCTGTTGCAAGAAATGCAGAAATTTTATTGGAGGCTAGTAAAAATATAGGTTTAGAAGTGAACACTTAAAATACTAAGTATATAAACACACAGAACACAGATTGAGAACAATAATTTAGTGATTACTGCTAACAACATATCATATGATATGGTTAATGAGTTTGAATATTTGAGATACATTTTAACTAGCAATAATGATATTAGAGTGGAAATTAAGATCTAAACACAATTGGGAAATGCATGCTACTACTAGGTCAGTAAGATGTCAACATATTGCCTATGTTCAGGGAATGTAAAACTTATAATATACCAAAAAAATACTGGTTTTTCTCTATGTTTGTGAAATATGGCAAAAATAAATTTATCATGTTCAAATTACATGACGAAAATAAAGTTAGAATATTCAAAAACAAAATGTTTGGGAATAGATTTGGTCTAAAAATCAATGAAAATACTAGAGAGTGGTGGAGGTAACATAATGATGTGCTACATACACCCTCTACTCATGATATGACATTGTTAGGATAATCAAGTCTCACAGGTTATGATGGGAAAGACATGCATTGTGAATGGAAGAATCCAGAACTGTGCTAATTGTATTGATGACTGGTAAACCTAATGGGAATAGACCATTGGGAAGACCTAGATGCAGAAGCAGATGGGAGGATAGCATTAGAATGGACCTGAAAGAGATGGGATGTAATTAAGTAGACTGGATAGAACTAGCTCAAGATTTTTGTGGATGCAGCAATTAACTTAAGAGTTCCTTATGCCATTGAGTAAATATATCGATAATACTTTTAGTTTTATGTGCAATGCAGAAATTGCTGTCAAACTGTTTTTCCTATAGATGTGCCCTCCCTCTCACATGAAAGGGACATAAACTAAATTTCTTTGCACGTTCAACTCTGGGAAGAGCCTTAACGGACAGGTCATTGAAGTTGATGAATCATACCCCTCAGTATGCCTTACTCTGTTCCATGTCAAGCCAGTGGATGAGGTTTAGTGTAAGTAGTCTTCTTCATCACTTAAAGGTACGCCCTGGAGCAGGATAATAGTGAGGTCTAGTCTATATGGTTCTATGAAAGAGAGGTACGAGGGTTGACATTAAACTGGCACTCCTCTAGGAGAATAAGAAATTGGTGATAAGATTTAGAAGAAGGGAGGTTTAGTAGAAAAGGCTATGGTGGAAGGTACTGAACAATGGGGGGTAGCAAGGATTGTGTGGAAGGCATGGAGTAAGAATGTTTTTGAAAGGGATTGGTATCACAGAGCTGATAGTAGGAGAGAACAGGAAATTCTCAGAGAATGAGTATTCTAGATTAGTTCTTGCCTCTGATATTTGTTTCTTCTTTATTCCTCCTCACTTTCTGCTTGCATGGAGAGAAAGCATCCTTACCCTTTACAGGGTGTGTGTAGGAGGAGGGATGGAGAAGTTAAAACTATTGAATTTGTAGGACCCTATTGATAAATTCTTACTGAGTTACACTAGTGGAACCATCAGGTAGGGCGCAATCAATTTGGGTTGGGGGCTGGAAAAATAAGGCGAGCTGTCATTAACATTGCTTCCCGTGTTGAAAGTAAACCACAGTAAATAGTTATAGTCTTGAAAGTTGGGGAGATGCTTGTCTTGTCTGTTATTGTATTTTTTATAGATGCTTGTTATTGCCAGTTTTTTTATATGAACATAGTGTACATTTATTACATGGACTTTTCTTCTGTTTGGAGTATACAAACAAACTTGTGATCTTAACCAAAACATTTTCCATTTTGAATAGGATATTTCTATAGATACTTTTTAACATGGTGTCCAGTTTGGAAAATTGCACCACAATTCAAGTACCGTTTGGTCTTCCGACAAATAAAGATCCGCTTAAGTGGCCGCTTGCTCTAATGCACTACTCTCGTAATAGACTAAACTGCTGAAGACAGGGAGATTGGGGATCACTCCTGGTCGGGTGTAAGGAGGGTGGTTTTTCCTCAAATAGTTTTCCACTTTCCCTCCATGCACATGCGGGTACACTTTTTATTATTCAACCGTCTTAGTTCCTAAAACATTAGTGTAGTTAGTACATAAGCGTATAAGTGCAGTAAGATACGGTTCTAAAAAAATCATTGACCTTCTAGATGGTTAACATTAGAGGATGCTTCTTTTAGATTGCTTCAACAATAGGATGCTGTCCAGACATCACAATAAATGGTACAAAAGTAAATAAAAGTATCTGCAGAAAAATAGGTAATTTTATGAAAAAAATTATATTGTTTTGTTGAGTTAATGCATATTTATATGACTCAAAGGAATGATCCAAAAATAATCCCTTATGTCCTCTATAGTGTGCTACAAACCCTTGTTAGCACCCTCTATCTTATCATTGGATTCTTTGCTAAGAAGCAAAGATAATAATATCTGATAAAAGTTAAGTTTACATATTTCTTGTGTTATAACTTCTTATTTTTAGTAAAGTCAATAGAAAATAAATTTATTTCAATCGGCTAAACTCTATTTTTTGTTTTATATTTGAAATAGAGAAGCCTACTGTATTTTTCTCCAATACATATTGGTCTCCATTTAGTTGCATTTTGGCTTCTTTTATCAAGATAAATATCATTAAATTCAATGTTGATGTTCAAGCAATATCAGCCTTGCAATAACACTTGTATTATCTGAACCAGATAAACATATACAATATAGTATACAATGCTTTGTACCAGGAGTGGCAAAGGCAATGATTGTGTTCATTTGAGTCTAGACGAGGCAGCCATCACATTTATTATTTTCCAGTAATATAAAAATACTAATCCTTACAAAGAAACCTTAAACTTAAAGATTTAATCATTATTATTAATTATTAGGTGTTCTCTCTCATAACAGGTCCATTCCTTTTGTCAGCGAACTTAGACTGCCAATGCTCCCAGTCCTCTGCCTCCTCCTTCAGCTACCAGAATTTTCTTCTTTCCTTCAAGTCATCTAATATCTTAATCCTCCTTCCTAAGCTCCTCTTTCCCTCAACCTCTCCTTCTATGACGACGTGCAGAAGACATTTCTTCCTAAGGACTTGTCCGATCCTGTTTGCTTTGCACCGAAGGATCACATCTAAAATGGTTTTCTTCTCAGCCTCTCGTCTTAGGACTTTTTAATTTGTTACCCTGTATTTTCACCTGATTTTCTCAAGTCTTCTCCTGCACCACATTTCAAAGGTCTCCAATTATTTCTTTTCCATTTTCCTAAGAGTTAAAGTTTCTACTCCATACAGTTTGATGCCCAAATATTGCATTTAATCAGTTTCCTCCTCAATTCCAAACTGAACTAGCTGGTCAGCAGTAGCTTCTTGTTGAAAGCTTCCTTGGCCATGGTGATCCTCGAACTAATTTCCTTGGTGCATTAGGCATCATTTATTAGCAGACTTCCCAGGTACTTGAAATGCTCTGTTTTCCAACTACTGTTTTCCAATTTTGATTTTCAGTGGTTCTTCATTTTTTGAAATCACCTTCACTTTTGGTTTTTTCATTGTTGATCTCTACCAGCTGGTCCATTATTTCCTGAAACTCTTCTTTATTTTTGGCCAGCAACGCTAGATCATCTGCTTATTTTATTGTGTTGACTATGCGTCCTCCTATCCTAAAATTGCGACATCCCTCTAGGGCCTCCCTGACCAGCCACTCGCCATACAAGTTGAATAGACTTGGTAACAGAGACCCTGCCTCACTCCTCTTACTATCTCTAAGCTGTTGGTCTCACCACCATTCAGCCTCAGCTTCATTCGCTATCCCAGGTACAGGTTTGCAATAAGCCTTCTGGCCCTCCGTGAGTATTTCCTTTAATCATTTCAAAGTAAAATTAAAGTCTTCATTGGATATATTCAAGTTGGAGGAAAATTGACCTTTATTATATTCCTTAGTTCAGCTTAACTTTGCCAGCCTGTTTTCTTTAACAGTGAAGGTTGAAATATTGTCCCAGTCTTGCAGATACTCCTTAATTTTTTGTTTAAAAATAATGAGAAAACAGTCACATAAACTTATTAAGCTTAGTTGACTCTATAAGGTAAAACTCGTTAACCCTTGTAAGACATTTCTGTTTTTTGTCAGTCTGTTTGTACAAATTATGATTAAATATATAAAATGTAAATAAAGGGAAAAAATCATAGGCCATGAGGCTTATACAACAATGGGATCAACAATTAAATTTTAAATTTCTGTTCATTCTTTTTCTAAACAATTGTTTTAAGAAGTTTGTCAACTTACAAAATTTGAATTCTGCAAAATGCCATTACAAGATACACCAAAGAATTATTGTGCAATTTTTAAACATTCTTCTTACAATATTTCATAGGTAACTAAGCATTATAAATATTTTTAGTAAAAAGAGGACAGTTGTAGCCTTACGCTAATTATGTATAAACCTGAAAATATTTCAGAGTTGGAAAGTTTTAAAAATTCTGATAGTTTTCGTACACTTTGGCTAAGCATCCTGCTAATAGTTATCTAGGAATAATAAAGCCAAGCCCATCACTTTTTGTGATGAGTTGACTACACATCTTGCTGACACTGGTTATTTTCCAGATGTTGCTTGGAATAATTCATTCTATATATGTTAGTCTGGGTATTCAGACACTAAAATTCTTGGTGTTGATGATGAAAGTTTAGCTATAAATATATTGTTATAACTTTTGCTGGTTTTTAAGCTTTGTATTTTATCCAACCCTCTGCTTAGAAAGTGTGTAAAATATATCTATGATTCATCATGCTTCACTTATGAATTACAAATTTCCCCCTTGACCAATTTTCATAAACATTACATTTTTCAAACCACTATTAAAAATACTAGAGTGAAAGATTATTTTTTTAAATCTGGTTTAATTTGATCCTAAATCCTTTTACCGATTTCTAAGACTTTTGTTTTGTCCAGCGGTAACAAAGCACGTCAAAACTCTTATTAGCTAGCTATAAGTAAGAATATTAGCTTGTTATGGGTATTTACTGGAATGTTCAGTGATTGGACCTTAACTTTTAGTACCTTAATATCTGTAATCCATGACATGGTAAAACAGATGTTGGATT
>CABFWB010003827.1:42194-69346 GCA_902151455.1 Timema bartmani | reverse complement strand
TAGATCCCACTGCTTTAAAATGCTGTTAAAGTCGATTGAGAATGTAGTTTCTTCATCCTGTTCCCTAGTTTAAGTCACATTAAAAATCCTTATTGATGGCATTGTACTCTAAAAGTGAAAATAAATATTTAATATTTTATAATATTAAATATAAATTAATTTATTTGAAACAATCTGTTTGATAAGCTATGTTTTATAACGGGATAGAACTAATGTCCTTCTATTAAGAGGCCTCCCACCCTTCCCTTAAATATAGAGGGTTTTTTGCTTGAAAATAATTCGAGCTCTTCGGTGAGGATTTGCACAGATCTCTAATATTGACAAGATCAAGTCCAGCCTATCACAAAATGTATCACTGTAAAACTGTAAAATTGGGTTTGTCCTGAGTTAATAGTCTGGTCGCTTTGTTTTTCTTAAAACTAAGTTTGGAGCTAGCCGCAAATAGCTGGAACACTTGCAAAGCGTACATCAATGTTATCACAAGCTCTAACTAAAGGAAACAATCCAGTAAATCTCATCCAGTCGTGTCGTTGTTTATAAAAGCCCAGAGAAGTAGAATCTCGCTCAATGGTACAGAAACAGTTTGCAATTTAGCTTCCCGACCTCTTTTCCACCATTCATATCCTCAAGATGGATCGCTCAAGTACAATCACTTGAATAATATTGGTTCTGTATTACTGTTGTTAACGTGAACTAGGGCAACCATAGTATATATACGACTTACAAACTAAGTCAGTTTATAAAAGCAGTAGATAAAAGAGACAGTCTCCACTATTTTAATATTTAATACTTATAAAGTTTAACAAATACAACATTTTTTATTTAAGGTGGGATGGAAGGGGACACAGGAAGGCCAGTGTTTTTGTAGTTTTTTTATAAAAACATTTTTTGGGTCAAAATAAAGCAAATAATTATCTAGTAGAAATATAGAGTTTAATTTTCCACACATGGTGATGTCAACAGAACTTGAATATGTGTCAAGGGTGTCCTATAATTTAATGACAACTTTACCTCTTCAATTAGAAAGGTTTTTAGAAAATGCTGCTCTTGACAGATATTCAACAACTGTTGGTATCACCATGTGAATAAAATTAAAATCTCTCTTTCTACTGGAGCCAAAAAAATGTTATTCTATAAAAAATGTATAAGCAGTGGACTTTTCTCTACCCTATCCCACCCCACCTTAAAAAGGCATCAAAGTAAGAATATTGACAGTGGAATTTCATTTTTGACATAAAATCTACGGGAGTTTAAGAGGGTGTTACTTATTATATTCTTGTTAAAATTTGGTTTAGCAGCTGATGTCTGTGGATATATTGAGCATTAGAAAAAAGGATAATTCTCAAGATTACTTGAAAATAATTGTGGAATTATAAGTTTTTTGATCATGTCTTATTATTTTATCATCCACTAGCATCTTGATTAATGATTTATTATTAGGTGTTCTGTTTCACGACAGGTCAATTCCTATTGTCAGTGAACTTAGACCACAAATACCCTCTGTTCTCTGCCTTCTTCTTGAGCTCACAGAATTTTCTTCTTTCCTTTAATTCGGCTAATATTCTAATCCTTCTTTTTCCTAAGCTCCTCTTTCCATCAACCTTTCCTTGTATGATGTCGTGCAGAATATTAATGTAATATAGAAGATTAATGATTAAGGAAAAATTTGTTTATATTTTATATAAAAGAAAGCATAATAGGCTACTACTGGTGTTGAATTAAGTTAGTTCTTATAGTTGCAAATTATAAAATAAAACAGTCAAGTATCTTATGGAAATACATTCAACATCTAGAATCTTAAAGGTTCATATAATTTATAATACAGAATACATATTTGCAACTATCATATTTATACTCATATAAATACATTTGTTGATGGAGAAATACCCCAAAAGTTAAGATGATTGCTTGATGATTGACACTAAGAATCAACTATTTTTTGCATCTATTATCGATCCTAGATATCAATTTTTAAATTTAAATTTTCGTATTTTTCTTGTTTTGAGGATAAATAAGTGATATTTCTCAAAACGATTCCTCCAACCCGCACGTTCTCATGCAGCGTCTGCAGACCAAATATCAGACTCTCTTCTCTGCAGACAATGCTGATTTTCTTCAGACATAATCTGCAGACTAGCTATCAGACTCTCTTCTCCCGGAGACAATGCTGATTTTCTTCAGACCTAGTTTGCAGATCAACAAATAAACCCTGTTCCTCTGAAAGCGATGTTGATTATTTTCAGTACGGCATACAAACCTCATGCATATTTAGAGGTATTTTTCACATTGTAGGATTTTTTTTGTTACCAATGAATGCTTTTATTTATGAAACTTATTCAATTGAAATTATTTAATTTACAAGAACTATGTTTACATATTTTTTTAATATTTAATTTCCCATTATTCCAAATAAACTTCAAATATTTTATAATAAGTTTGTTCCGGAAGGCTATGATATTAATTAACGTGTTTAGAAATACTGTATTCCACTATCGGCATTTAGCGTGATCTTTCTGAACCAAACTGAATATTTAATATATTATATTAATTAATATGTAGCTTATTAGGTAGCTACAACTGAGCTAAGTATACTAGCGGAATGATGCATCCAAAACCAATATTAATAAATGATTATAAATAAGTAAATATAATATAAAAGTAAGTAGGTTTTTTATAATCCTTTATACTTTATATGAGATGGCAAACTATTAACAAGCATTGAAGATCCCATATCAATCATTTTCACAAGACAATAGGTTAACATATATGCTATTAGAATTTAATGATATAGCCAATATTTGTTAAAAAACACGTATCGAGTTAATTCCAAATCAACTACACGCAAAATTTAGGGATGGCTCATTCAAATATTCAAATCCTAGAATCCTGAAGGACAATCACGATTCATGGAATAAACAAATTTAAGAATCAAAATTAGAAAACCAAAAATATTTCCAAAAAGCGTTACTCTTACAATATACTGGATTACCGTTTACAAGGGGGTTGGGAGGGGCAGGAGCGCAGGAGGTCGAATTTAGGTCAGGGGCATCGAACCCCCTCCCACCCCCCAGATGGTTTCCCATTCTATCTTCACGTAAATGCTGGTACATTTCTTTTAAATACTTACTTCTATTCTTCCATTACCCATTCAACAGTTTTATCTCATAGTTTATCCGTAGACAAAATACCTCCATCTTGATCCCACTGGTTTGCGTCATGGCCACCCACTTCTTTTGACTGAACGGTTCAAGGCGTCACTCTCACGTTAGACTGGCCTGCTGATGATAGGGAGAACAGGGCTCAAATTCCGGTTGGGTCGACTGAGGGTGGTTTTCCCTAAACGGTTTCATACTCTCCTTCCACGCAAATGCGGGTATATTACTTCTAAAATGTTTACTTTCTCATCCCTACCTCATTAGAGTAATGGTCATATGCGGTCAGACACGGTAGTAAAAAGCCCACATCATAACCGCTCTTAGCTCCTTGGTATTCACAGTAGATGGGACATTGACTCGCTAGGGAATCCCTTATGCTCATTCAGTGTCCACTCGAAGTTACTCGATATGAGACTGACAATTGGTGTTTGTGATCTTGGCTTGGGTCAACAACTAGTCCTTTCGAGGCTTCAATCATAATGGCATCCCACTACGTGTGAATCACACCGATTAGGAAGTGAAGCACAGTTCAACTGCACGGATGCCACCACAAGAATCGTCTATGTTTGTGGCATGGAAGTGTGTTTAAAATTTGCAGTGGCCACAAATGTATCTGCATTATAATAACAAAAAACTTATCATCTTAGTTGAACAAATTCGTGTGGTTTGTAATTTTAGTAAGAATTAGGAACTGGCAATAAAAGGATTAGGATCGACGGAGGCTACTAAGTCTGGGTGACTAGGCTTAACATTCTCTATGGTTTAATATTTAACAGTTTTAGTTCTTAATTAGCACCGCGTCTTACTACCCGCTCGCGTTATACGCTTAAGTAGTAATTACGTTAGTGGGTTAGGAATGGGGAAGGTTCAATTTAAATGAAGTGAACTCGCATTTGCGTGGAGGGAGAGTGGAAACCCATTTAGTAAGAACCACCCCCAGTTCACCCGACCGATATTCGAACCTCGATCTCCCCATTCTCGGCAGTCTGGCTCAACACGAAAATAGCGCGTTAGCTAACTACGCCACTGAGACGTGTTTTAACAGTGTTGCTTCACAACAAGATGTTGAACACAACATGCATTGGTAGTTAAGTTTTCCCATCGTAGCGTGTGATGGCAAGTCGATAGTGGGGAACTGTCTATCCTATCCATCCCCTTTAAACCTGTGAGGCCTTTCTTATGGCTCAAAGGCTGACTAAAGGTATTATATGTGTTTGTTGGATCCGAGGTGCTACAGTATGGATCAAGTTTTCAATGGGTTCATCTTGTTTGATAAATATTTTATTTACAGGTCTGTTGCTGGGTTTAGTTATTAGATCATTCTATTTTTCAGTTGTATGCTTTGTTTTATACAGCGTCTTATTTCCCCTTTGGTATATACACAAATATACTCTATGTGTATATAATATATATATTAGTAATTATGCTAATGTAGAAAACAATGATGACGGTAGAATTTAGAGGACATGCATCCACATTTTCATGGTGAACCATTCAAGGAAAAACATCCTAAGTATACCTGATTTGGATTTGAACTCCGATCTCAGCGTTATTGGCAGTCAAGTCTATTTCGTGTTGAGCTAGACTGCCGAGGATGGGGAGATCGGGGTTAAAATCTCGCTCGGGTGAACTGGGGGAGGTTTTTCCTAAATTGTTTTCCCCTCTCTCTCCACGCAAATGTGGGTTCACTTCCACTACATTCAACCTTCCTAATTCCTAGCCCATTAACGTAATTAGTACTTAAGCGTATAAACCAAACGGGTAGTAAGACGCGGTGCTAAATAAATATTGACATTTGAAGTGGGTAAATTATTTGATGATTTAGACTAGAAAATGTTTATTATTTGACATTGTGTTAGTAGTCAGTTTAGGGGGTAAAGTTTTATTTCAAATTTCAACAAACACGTGCTACCAGATTAATACTTTCCAGCTAGCTTTAAGCTTTTAAAAATATGTGTATTTTAAAATTAATCTATTCCCTGTGAATGTTTTCCTCGCGTTTTAATTTTGATGGACAAACATAGGAAGTGATTTTCCAACCCAATGGTTGAACATCATCGGCTATAATACTTTTGTTTTTAATATCTGTTACCCGATTTAGGGGCTGAGAGGCTGACACTCATTCTATTCAACACGATATATAACAAAATAGGAAGAATGATCCAGGATTTGATGTTTATGGACACATTTTTGCAGTTGAACTTTTATATGTATTTATAATTATTTTATAGTAAACATTCTTTCTTTTTCCCTTTCTTTTCTTTTCTGGAAGCTGAAGGATGAGGGAGACGATAGGGTATCTTGGTGGTCTAAGTTCACTGACAAAAAAAGAATGAATCTGTCGTAAGACAGAACACATAATAGTAATAATAAACATTGAATACTAGAAAATCTAAGTTTTTGTTTATAACGTTTTTAATTCAAATGCCTAGATTCGGTGACTTATTTTTTACCACCTTACAAAAATAACAGTTTATTTTATAAAATCGTAAGTTTAATTCAAGTAATTTATTTTACCTTTTGAATTCTGATGTATATATATATGTGTGTGTTAAATGGGAATACTCTGGTCCTACTAATTTTACTTCTTTGTGACTTCTCAATACAAAAGTCTTAGCGCAATTAATCGTGTTTCATACACAGAGTTTCTATTCAGGACGAAGCCGTAATCGAGAGTTTCTCTTCTCTGATTCCCTTCTCTTGGGACAAATTAAATCCTCTACAATAAAATACTTTTTTTTCCCCATTTTCCCGCTTTCCCCTTCCATCGGNCCCCCTCCCCGATGCTGCTTTATAGCATTAAATCTCCGAGCCAACTAGATCACGGGTGTACGAGCAAAAATAGTCGATACGGATTCGCCTCTGGAATTTCAAAATGTAGCTGTTTTACCACATAAAACTAGCTGCAGCTGTGTATTTCCCCCTATCAAATAGAATATACACATGAAATAAGAAAAAAATGTGCCTTCGTGTTACAAATTCACCAAGTTGTTCGAAGCTTTCATTGTCAGTATCTATTTTGTTGTGTGGAAAATTCACTTTGGCATTCCGTAGCTTATCCTATCGCTGCAACCCGCATATAAAATTTAAACGGAATATACTAAACTGAATCATAGCTTAAATTACGTTAGTACATTTTACAGTCACATTTGTGAATGAAATACATGTATCATTTATTATTTTAAAACATATTTCAAGGTTTCATAATTAGCCCTTAGCAAACGTGGGGCCATGGGCAAACTTCGCTCCCGGGTATCTGTCCTACGCCCCTCATCCCCCCCAAAAAAACTAATTAAAAAACTTTATTTTTGCTTAATGTTACTACAGTATTTTGCACCTATAATTTTCAGTCGTATTGGGTATCAGAAAATGCCCTAAAATGTAAATAAATGTAATAATTAATACTAGAAGCGGTGTTTTTTAATACATATAAAGGTTTATTTATCCCCAACCCTTAGTTAGATTATCTTCCCCAACGAACTTAATCTGTAAATATATTACAAAGAACATATGTGCTAAGTTCGAATTAAATCGGTTTATGCGTTCAAAAGCTTTCGTGACACATATCCGCTTCAGACAGACAAATGCAAATCAGTGGAGATAAAACGGGGAACTCGCTTCACTCGTACGATATATCTAGCCCCATGATTATGTTTTAATTTGTTTGTACACTCTTGACAATATTTGCTTACAGGGAGCGTGCAAGTAAACATTTCCCACCCCATCTTGTTTTTTTCCCCTTCTGTCACCGAAAACCACGTCCAGACTAGAACAGAACAACGAACACGAACATGTTCGCAACAAGTGTGGACGGTTTTCCGAACAGAACATCGTAACAACATTTGTTCGTCCCCAATCCACCGGTGGTTGGTTTTTCCCCGCCGAATCAAAGGATGTTCGTGTTAGGTCCTATTCTAGTCTGAACATTTCCTCGAACATGCTCTCATTGGTAGGAGAGTAGCGGAGTTGCTCGTGTGTTTTGATTCTTGTAAGTAGGCTTGCATATATCTTTTGTCGAGTGTATTTATTTGTGTGTGTTGAGTTAGTAATAATATTTTAACAGATTTTAGAATAATGGAGTGGTCGAAAGAAGATCAAATTAAGCTCATATACCTCTATAGGCCACACCAGGTAGTCTGGAATCCTAAAGATCCCGATCACTGAAGTACAATTTTAAAAACCAGGATGGGGGGGAGAAGATTGGTGTCGTGATGTACGTACAAGGATGTGCCAAAAAGCTCGACCCGTTGTATACACTTCTACTTTGGTATAATCTTGTCATCCGTGATTCTGGTCTCATTTTTTTGCTTTGGTATTAATGGCTACTTGTACGCTCGTACTAATCGCACAGCCGATATCGAAACACAACTGAGCTAGAGGAAAAAAATATTGATGTTTGTGGGTTCGGGTTCATCTAAAGATCTATAAAAGACCGCACTTATGACCTCCTTTGCGTGTGCAATTTGCACCGGGTCTGACGGGTCGTCAGTCGGTACAAATTGCGCCTCTAAATGCTCAGCGAGAGCACCAGCCTTCTCTTGGTTGGAGTTATCCCCCCCGTTTCATCCAATCAGCGGCCTTGGTGCGGGAACCCGCATAAAGTTCTTGACCATCCACCACAAGGACCTGCCCTGTAAACACAGGCTCTAAATCTTGTCCTCCCAGACACTGTTCTGGTATTCTTGGACCATCTCGCGAACCACATTGACTCCATTGGCAGTTCCAGTTGCCTTTGCCTAGCGGGTACCTTGAGAGTTACCAAGCCTTCCTCAGACGATTTTTCTCCCTGACGTGCCTTTGGATAGAATCGGGCAAAGAAGCCTGGGGTGCCCTTTTAGGATAGTGTCTCAGCGTCAAAGTTTGAGCGCTCCCTTAGTGGCGGAAGTTATGAACTCTGCACCGTGATCCATTTCTGCTGTCGTTTGACAGGTAGAGGAGTATCCCAACCTTTCTCTCAAACCTGTCCCAGTCAGTTGGGTCAGTTGGCCTTAGGTCAGGTTTTTCGGGGAAGGGGGGTAGATGAAGGACACTGCAAGTCCCATATTCACAAGAACAGGATTGTGATCTGAGTCCAGCTCTGCTAGAGACTTCAGAATCAATCGATGTCTGATTCCTTTGGTGACAACAAAGTTAATGACGTCAGAGATAAAACGGGGATTGTAAGGGATGTAGGCGGGAGTGGGAGGGCCAGAAGCCACCAGCCAGTGTTGAGCTTTGGTGACGTGGAGCAAGACGCAACGAACATCTATAATCCTAGAACCCCAAAAAGGGTGCCTTGAGTTGAATTCAATTCACGACCGATTAAAACAGGCGTGGTACCTCGAAGCAGAGCCTCCATGTCAGCCCTAGTAGCTCGATACAGCTGACGGTAGGGAGGGAAGGAGATGAAAATGAGATGCACTGGGTCAGTAGAGGTCACCAGTTGGATAGCAGATGCTTCCATGTGATAGGGAGGAGGAAGTGAGATGGGATGATAGTCGAGGCACCTTCGGACCAAGACGGCCGTCTCACTCTTGTCCACATACCCCGCCCTCTCGCTCTGATGACAGATGAACTCTGCCAACGAGAACATAATTGCGGGGCGCAAGTGGGTTTCTCCCAACTGTATTACGTCGACACGATACTTAGCCAGGAAACTTTCAAGCTCAGCCTTCTTCCTCACGACTCCTTTGGCGTTCCAGAATGCGACAGAGAGCTCCTTCAACACTGGTGGTCCTCTGTCCGGTTGTGCTGCCATGGAAGACCAGGCAGATGATGATGTGCTCTATGACCAGGTGGCCACGGTTGCTCCTCGGAGAAGACTGGACTTTCCTCAAGAGTCTCGATGAAAAGTCTTAAGAATCTAATCTAGGTATCTCTTTGAGCAGTTTAATGCAATTTTTGAGCTTGGCTGCATCATCCTCTGGGATGTGATTTGCGGGAGGAAGAGGAGCAAGATGGAAAAAGGGGTTTGATGAGTGTGAGGGTGCGGTTGTGGTGGTTACAGGAGTGGGGGAAAGGGTGAAAGGAATAGAAGAAAAAGGGGTGATCTCCTGCAGATCCTCGACCGGGGGAAGGAGGGGCCAGCTGGGACTGGCTCCAGGACTGTGGCTTCGGCAGAAGCTTCGGGCTGAGGTGGAGAGGTTGGTCTCCATAGCAACGCACTAGTGAAAGATTTCACCAGTGGATTTGCTGTAGAAGCTGGAGTCACGATCCCCCTTATCCGCAACACACCTCTGGGGCTTTTGACCTACGCTTAGGCCATCCGTATTCCCTTCGCGAACCTTGGAGGCTCGTGCTATCTTTGACCCCGTAAAACCTTGTAGGTCGGGCATCCCAACCAGCCCGAGGAATCAGTTCCTGAGCAGTGCAGGTACCTCGGAGGGGATCGCCTCTCCTATGGGTACCCGCCCTTCTGGTTGTCACCACTACATAACCCACACCTCGGGCTGTAGGAGCAGTCCTTCCCCACATGACCGAACCGGTAGCAGTTCTTGCGTTGTACAGGTCCACCAGGCAAACTTTACTTCTCCACTGAGATGCGGAGACTGTATACGCCTGTAAGAATAGACAGCCTTGCGGTGTGCTCCCCGGGAGTCAGAGAGACGACGGATATTGCCACTTTAGGATCATTATGTACGGCTTGGCCCAGAGAGAAAGAGGTGTTCAGAAAATATGGAAAGGGATCCAGGAGGAATGGTGGGGAAGGGAAAACACCTGACGAATGAGCTGCGCCTCGCACATCCAGCCAGGGTGAGACGTCATAGAACTCCAAGTCTCTATAAGTTAGGGAAACATTCCATGACAATACAGCTCAGCCAAGTAACTAGTCTCAAAACTTGGTGAAGCTGGTCGCTGGTTCGATTAGCAGGCAGGCCCACTAACGGCAGTTCTACAAACTTTGGTCTCACGTCTCAGTTTGCCGGCGTGTGTTCATACGGTCGGCTGTGTCTGGCCTTGGTGCAGTTGCAGGTGTTATGAACTGACAGCAACAAGTTGGGTAAATGAGAAAGTTAAGGTGAGTTGAGTTTTATACCTGCTAATTTTGTTGATGTTTTCTAGTAATAAATTCTTGTAGCTAAGCATGACGCTACAATTTGATTTGTGCTCTGCACTAAAAAGGCTTATACTACACTTTAGATTATTATTTATCAGATTTTAATTACTTATGATGCAACATGTTCTCCTTTTTTCTCCATAAGATATAGTAGCCCTAAACTTAAGGGGTCGGTCTACCAGAACATTGCATGTGACCAGAAACCCTGCGTGTTTATGAAGGAAACTAGTAAAATATGTTTCACGCATAAATGGAAGAGAAAGGTATCAACAAACCTTTATAGGATTAAAAACCTCACATTTTCAGTTTATAATTCTTTTCAATAAGAAAGAAAAGGTCCCTTTTCAATGACGTTTCACGTGATATAATATTGCAGCTCTAAAATCAAAGAAAATGTTTAGAAAAATAGATATGGCCTTCCTCAGACAATTAGAGTAATTTCTTACATGATCAGTAGAGAAATAATGGGATAGTTAAGATATCTTAGCTTTTAAGATTCAGAACTGCCTTTCCCTTAATAAATACTGCGTTGTGATGATGTTTTCATTCCAATAGGGTGCATCCTTAGAGGGAAATTTACTATACAATTTAGGGCTGACAGAAAATATTTACATGAAAAGGCCACCTGTTGGTGATAAACCCGATCCCCTGAATTGATTTCAAGAACACTAACTATGCAACAACTCGTTCTGCTACTGTTAAGAGCTTATTATAAAAATAACTGGTAATGGAGGTCACTAAAAGTCAATCAAGAGATCCACGTGCACGCTATAAAGGTCAAATATTGAACAAGACATTCAAACTACGGACGCAGGAAATCACTAAGAAGAGCGGTGAAGGGAGAAATTGGAAAGGACAATATAGAGAAGGGGAGAAAAGTTAAAAGACACGAGATAAGATCAAAAGTTATCAAACTCTACACTTCACAGAACATCCTCTGAAAAATATTATTAGTTGTTGAAAATTGTTTCCAAGGCTGATTTAATTATAATAGGTTTCTTTTATTTGGTTTTAAAAAATTTACGAGTATGTATAGAAAAGCAATTTGAGCATTTTAAGCAATAACTTAAATTATAAATACAATATACCTTACTACTAGCAGTTTTTAATATCAAATTTATATTTTTAAATTCAAAACTCTACGAAGAAAAGTCTCGTTCGAGTTAACTAAAAGTAGAATTGTTACGAGAAATAATAAGGAATTGTGTGTAGAATATTCCTAAGTTATTACACATGCTAAAGTTAGAGACCAAGTTGAAGAATTTACTATAATTATCTGGGATAAATTACTAACACGTAAAAAGCGTTGCATAGTAAGTAATTTAATCTAGTAAGATTAATATTTATTTTGTATTAGTTCAGTTTGATTAAAATGTATTGTAGAATGGAGATGTAATATTTAGGCTACCAGTTTCCCACTATAGTCAAAAGATCAAAAGTGCATCAAATGCATGATAATAACTCTGAACATTTGTTTGGATTAGTTTCAAATATATCAAAGATTAGTGCACAATATAAAATATATCATTATCAGATTGAACTAGCGATATATAAGAAGTATCACACAATATCCATATCAGACAGTTATAACACTGTCTTGAACATCCACATCTATGCTCATAAAGCTAATACAGTCAACTCTGGTTGTAGGGAACATTCGGCTACAGTGAACCTAATTCATTGGTCTCAACCCACATACATTTCAATGTGTGTTAAAATATTCGTTTATAATGAACCCTCAACTTTGGTTTTAGTGATCAGAAAAATTGAAACTTTAAATAAGAAATGTCATTCTAATATCATAATTCTTTAAAAACATAACTTTTTGGTTGTTTGGACTTGAAGACACAGATTCTCTCTCTACCCGAGTCTTGTTTGGATAGCACAAAGTTGATTGAAAGTACGGAATGTGAGGGTTGAGTCTAAACAGTCACTGCACTCATTTACCTGACTTAAGTTTTAATACCTTTGTCTGCGGCAAGTAAAGGAAGATATATAGTCTTATGAGTTGTATCAATACGACAGGAGTTACAGGACATTGAATGACAGAAAAATAAGTTCCAATATCACTCTTTGTGGCTTCCCCCACATTCCTCTCATTAAGTCCCCTTCAGGTTCCCCTTGCTAATTGATAGCACTAATTACGAAAGAGGTTTCCCTTGTGAGCTTGAAACTGTCCTTCGAATTCCCTCTCATCTTCAAAATCTCTCTCTTGGTCTTTGACTATTCCTGGGAAGATACAAGTTGTGTGCTTCCACGAGAAGTTATGATTAGTTTGATTCTAGAGAAGAGAGAGTAGAGGTCTAAGAGTAGTTTTGGTTGCTTTTGTTTTGAGGACGAAAATCTAAATATATTTATTGATTCTGTATTAAATTATGCAAGTGTTTCAAATTACTAAGGAGGCAAGCAATATATCTAATAAAAAACTGATTTATTCTTCCCCATCACACATATGTTATTGTCCGGGCTAAGCGAGGTTTAGTTATGTTACTGGGGTAGGTACCTTAAATTTAAAAATTATCATAAATGTGAGTGGAAAGAGATTTGAACCTCAACCCTTCCTTCCAGAATCGAAGAGCTTTACATTTGATCCAAGCTCACAACAAGGCGGTTCTCATTTAGATATTAATTACTATTTCGCATGATCATTTTATCAATACTGGGTATGAAGGTTTAAAAAAATCAATTATACTTTAATTTGGATTTGTAAAGTCTCCTTAGTGTTAATGTTAGTTAGAAAAGGAGTTTACGCCCTGGGATTATATTATCATAGGAAATAGTGTTATGCTTCTTTAGATACAAAGCAATACTCTGAAAGAAAAGGGTAATTTATTGTTGGTGCATAAAACAATACATTTAAATTGTATATAACTTTTAATGGTGATATGCTGACAGTTTCAGGATATCACTTTTAGCAAGGACATTCTGGCAATTTTAGATCATTTCTAGCAGAGACATTCTGGCAGTTTCCGGATATCACTTTTAGCAGGGGCATTCTGGCAGTTTTAGGAGATCATTTCTAGCAGGAACATTCTGGCAGTTTCCGGATATCACTTTTGGTATAGATATGCTAACAGTTTCCATGCATCACTTTTATTAGGCCCATTCTTGCAGGTTCAGGATATCACTTTTAGTAGGGATATGCTGACAGTTTCCATGTATCGCGTTTATTATAGACATGCTGATAGTCTCCGTATAGTACTTTTAAGAGGGATATTCTGACAGTTTCCGTTTATCACTTTTAGGAAGAACACGCTGTTAGTTTAAGAAAATAACACCCTCGCTTATAGACCGTCTATGAAATGGTTTGTGTGGCACGGCTCTTAAACAACCGATCACAAAGGAAATATTGATTAGTTTCTATAGATAATCCCAGCGTGCACTCACACTAACTGTACCAAATATCCTGAAACTTGGACAAGATATTTAAATTAATGTTGAATATATACTATTGACAAAATATGATCATTTAAATCTCACAGCTTTAAAAATGGTCACCTTATGTTAAAAGGGGCAACTTTTTACCACACTTCTTTAATTACAAATACACTTAGTAACGTGCAAGTGTCAACCAGGAAAGGATGGGTAGTTTGCCCAAATATAGTTTTGTTGTTTTATATGAAATATTGCTAAGCTTTTGTTATTTGTTTATTTGTATCCTGTGAAATGTATCTCCTTCCTTCCATTACTCTGTAACCTTATTTACTTTAGTTTGTTGAATCTTTTCACTCACTTTCTTTCAACAAATATTTACTCTGTTTGTTGAATCTTTTCACTCACTTTCTTTCAACAAATATTTACTCTGTTTGTTGAATCTTTTCACTCACTTTCTTTCAACAAATATTTACTCTGTTTGTTGAATCTTTTCACTCACTTTCGTTCAACAAATATTTACTCTGTTTGTTGAATCTTTTCACTCAGTTTCTTTCACCAAATATTTTCTTTGTCACTAATAAAGTTTTGTTTTAGGTCAATTTACCGAACTTGATGATCCAGAATATATATTTATGTGTTTGTTACGGATATTTCTATCGAATAAGAAGTTTTTTTTAGCACCGAGTTTTACTACCCGTTCAGTTATACGCTAATAAGAAGTAAAATAATAATTATTTTTCTAAAGAAAATGGATTTAAATCCTTGAACTAGGATGGAAGTACGCATTATATAACTCACCAATAGAGTTAGGTGTACATTTGATTATCTTTAGCTTGGAATCCTTAGATTCAAAAACTTGGGAATCGTGTTGAGTTTAAAAAATATGTTTCCAATTCTCTCTCCAGTTAAATGATGTGTTATTTTGTTAAATTTAACCCAACTTAAGATTACACTCTTTATTAAATACTAAGAAGTACAACTCCAAAGTCCAATTCTATATTGTGTGTGGACTATTTTTGTAATGTATTTTTATTTTCAAAGAGCTCCTTCCTCCCTTTACACATTTCTGGCTCCTCCATTGCTTTCTTATATTCGCTCTGAAAGTGAAATTTCTAGAACCTCAAATTCTAGACACATCTTGAGTGTATAAAGCCTGCTAAAGGATCATTTGAATATTTTATTTATACATTTTAGCATGTCTGAGATGATTTAATTCAGTCAAAATCTTGACCATATAAAGATAAATAAACCCAGTCAACAAACATATTCTATCTTTGAGTCAAGCCTTATAGCAAATACTGAAATGCTCGTAATTTGTGTCAACCATAGGGCGTAAATGTCCTAGAGGGGCATTCCAACAAAATGTAGATTTTAGTGTTTAAAAAAATTATTATTTAAGTTAAATAATCTAATAGATATTTCTAAATAAGGAAATAACATCTAAACATTTTATCCAACATCAAGAATATATATATATATATATATATTTAAATGTTAATTTCAGCGAATCACTTTGATATTTAATTAAAGGCTACCGGAAATGATAAAAAAAAAAGGCAATAAGGCTTACACATTTTGCACATAATTATTAAAAGGGGTAAGTGGGGAGTTGCCACATATTTTTTTATCTCTCTCACCCTTCTCTCTCTTCATATATATAGATATAGATAGATATTTAAAAAAATTATTTTCCTCTTTTTTTTATCTAGTATTTTGTAACCTTATTACTACTGTTTTTCGTCACGCAGAGGGTGCAGTATATTTTATTATAGGGCCTACAGATACAACTGTGGCGCTAGTTTAAGTCATCTTATCCAGTGGCGTAAGAAACTCTTGAGTTGCCACTGCTATTATCAGTAAGTCATGCGTAATGCCTGGATGTAAGTCCAACCCCAAGTGAAGAAATTTCCCGTTTAGTCCAATCCCTCGACTCTCCAGGGTTTAATATGATTAAAATTTTTACCCTTGAGCAACTTTTTTTTTTCAGTGAGTCTTACTACCTGTTCGGTTTATACGCATATATGATAATTACTCTGATGGGACAGGAATGAAAAAGAAAGCATTATACATATATATAAATAACCTAGCCACATTTGCGTGGAAAGAGAGTGGAAAAACATTTAGGAAAAACCACACTCATTGGACCCAACCAGGATTTGAACCCCGGCCTCTTGCTCTTCAGAAGGCCAGTATAGCACGAGAGTGACGCCGTAAGCCGTTCTGCCACTAAAGAAGGTAATCTTGTTTATTAAAATCTGAGAATATTGGTGTTGGTACCGGGCACCATTATTATTTTAATTATATATTTTTCTGCTTAGCACTTTTTTTTTCAGCCTACTTGGTGAATGCCTTATACTTTTTACGCGTGATTTACTCACACTCTTTTTCAGATAATCCATCAATAGTTTATTAATAAAATCATTCCGTAGATTTAGAGTGCGTACACAGCCTGTATAAAGACGGAAAAAACATTATATCAGAGAGACTGCAATTTTCTTTTCGACACGGAAACCCATTTCCCATTTCCCATTGTGAGTCCTTTCTTGCGAGATATGAGAACTCTCGAACTTATTGGAGCCCATCTCTCTAGGGTTAATACGAAGGTGACCATCCAACTAGGTGACAGTTGGACGGACAGAAAGACAAAGCACTGAACCAAAGATAACTGTTTTGACCGACTATTGATGAAATGATAATACAAGATGAAAGACACGTGTGGTTTTTGCTTTTAATCTCTTAATACAACGAGATAATATATTATTTTTAAAAAGCATCTTTTAATGTTTATTTTTAAAGTCACGGTTAGACGAAAAAATAAAGTACAACCAATTTTAAGCTCGCTAATAATTGCCTAGAACTGAACACACAAACCAACGTCAAGATGTATAATCTCGTATCTGGGTAAAATAATGAATTTTTTCCGTGTTATAAGTTATTTTAAGGATACCTACCACCTTATTGAAGGGAAACATTCTCACACTTGTGTATGCATTATGGGAATGGCAGTTCTAAAGATTTAAGCATACTATAACTATCCTAAATTATTTTCAAATATTTTGGTATGCTCCTATTGAAAATAAGTTTATTTGTTCGAGAAAGACTATACCTGTGTTTCCAAACAATTGATTGTATCACATAACTGGGACATTTCACGCGGAACGTAACTGAAAATGATTTCACTTATTATAAAACTTAAGATGTAAGGTTTTTATTACTACGGTAATTTTGGTGAGAGCCATATTTTGTTCAAGCAAACTTCTTAAACAACGTGGGATCTTTGGACGTTTGTAATGCGTCTGAGCGTTTCGATAGACAGCCTCCTTAAACAATATATTTAAAAATTCGACCAAATACCTTATCATGTTAACATTGCTTGGATAGATATGTAATATTAATTGATTAAAAAAATCGGAAAGATTATGGTAGAGTCGTAATAAAAAGTAAAGCGTATCGTTTCAGACTGATAAGCTACGTTTAGCTCGTATTAGTACAAGGTTTATTTTCTAGAGTAATGTTGGGTCCAGACCCAATCTATGCACGAATGTTGTCCTCGACCCTCCATCTATGCTTACCATAGTTCATTTTCCCTCGCCTTTTTCAAACACTAATCCATAGCGATCGCTAACCTTTTCACCCTCTTCCCTCCTGATTGGCTCTAGAACGATGCATTCCAGAGCTGACTATATGGTAGTAGCAGCAATCGAACAAATCCTTCACTTTGGCTGGGAAGTGATGTTTTTCAGACCGGGCTGCGTCGCCGAAGGGGCGGTAGATCAAATCATTCAAAGATTAGCTTTAAGCCTGTAAAAACTTTCGAAATTTCTAATCGATTCAAAATTTTAAATATTAATGTCGGAAAAATTCGGATTCAATTCAAAATTTCGAGTTAAAATAAACCCTGGAGTCAGATTCGATGGGTTTAGCTTAACATTCGAATCTATAATACAGAATTTCTTAACTAATTAACATAATCAGGCCGGAAACCAGTGGCGTTGTAAAGTGATTAGAGAAATTAACTTTAGTTTCAGCGAATCGCGTGGGTGACAGCTGTTTGCAATAGTAAATACCTTGTATTCTAGGAAAGTAGTTAGGCCCACCTTTTAGTAAATATTAATCAACCTTTGCACTGTGATTAAAAAATAATTGTGATCTATATTTGATGTTTAACCTTTTAAGATTAATTCTATTTATTTTTCTAGTAAACCCAAAATGTGTCTAAAATGTTTATAAACATTGTTTGAAATTTGAATATTATTCAATTGGATTCGAAAACTTAACATAGTAAAATATTAAACACAAATTCGATTCGAAACATTATCATACTTAACCTAAAATACATTATTTAATTGGAATCTAACCATATTTTTAAAATAAGATATTAGATCCAATATTTTTTAGATATGGGATTCGACTAGGACTTGATATAGTAAAATAAATTTACGTAATATTAGATTCGGATTCGACTAGATTATTTTTTATTCATGAGATTCAATTCGAGTCAGCCAAGATTCAAATTCGATTCGAAAATAAAAATTATAGATTCACACAGAACTAATTATGTTGAGAGATTTGGTTCCGACAGAGTGGCTTTAGCAGAACTTTCACAGCTCGCTGAATGGGTTGCTCAAGAACAATGAGTTTAGGACATGACAGAGTGGCTGTAGCAGCTCTTACACAACTCGCTGAATGGGTTGCTCAAGAACAATGTAGTTTAGGACATGACTGAGTGGCTACAGCAGCACTTTAACAGCTCGCTGTATGGGTTGCTCAAGAACAATGAGTTTAGGATATAGCTGAGTGACTGTGGTGGAGTATTCACAACTGGATGACTGGTTTGTTCAAAAACGAAGAGTTTGTAATCTGACTGAGTGGCTGTAGCAGCACTTTCACAGCTCGGTGAATGGTTTTTTCAAGAACAATGAGTTTGCGGTCTGACTGAGATGTTTTAGCAGAGCTTGCATGGGAATTGCTGCTATTGTTTAATGTGGTGCGTTGGGGCAGAACACATGAACAAATGGCGTGTGATTGGATTTACCCTAAGCCCTCTCTTCCCCCTGGTTCTCGGTAAACCTCTCTCTTCTTCTCAAGGTCCGTTTTCTCTCTCACACACACACACATATTGATCGTGATGAATACTAAGCCTAGATCATGGTCGAGAACGCTGAGAAATTGAGCTACATGTAAATACCTTGTTTCAAATCTCGGTAGGGTTGAATTGTAGTACCCAAATGACACGATAGCAGGTGGGTGTTAATTATTTTTAAATATTTATATTATGTTATGAGACTTTTTTCTATTTCATTAAAAGCAACAAGATCGAATAGGACAATCCTAGAAAATATTTTTCCATTTAAATTAGTGAAACGTCTAATACGAGAGGTTTGTATTTTCCTTCTAGTCTTACTACAACTTTCTCTACACTTCCCTATCCTTGCTTATTCCCTTCGTTTCACAACATTCATACACGCCCTTTTATTCTTAAAACCAATGTTTCTCTTTTTCACACATTCGTCTACCACATTTAGCCACGTCTTATAAAGACCTACTCCTTCCTTTTGTTCCACATACACTCTACCTTCATATATTTGCTTCACCACTCGATACACACTCATCCTCTCAAAATGTCCAAACCAACGTAAGAAGCTTCTTTCACATCTACCTATTGGATTCCCTTTCAAATTGCACTCCTTCAATAACCATTCATTACTGACTCTGTCCGTACGAGTTTTTCCACGTACATTTCTTAGATATCTCATTCTAACAGCATTCACCTTTTTATTATTATTATTATTATTATTATTATTATTATTATTACGTTGTTATTATTATTACGTTGTTATTATTATTATTACGTTGTTATTTTTATTATTAATATTATCTATCATAAAAGAAAAGCTAAACTCAAAGAGTTATTTAAGGAATCCCATGTCAATAATTTATCCTGTAGAGGTTCTGCCTATAATATTTAAATTTACAATGTTCTGATCTATTTTTTGCATATTATTACTGCTTTTAACCATTCTTTAGTTATTTGTTACAAATGCTATTTTTTATTCTTATCTTTACTAATTACTTTTTTTCATAACTATTCATCAGTATATAAATTTTTTTTAGCCATTTTTGTTTATCTTATTTTCTCGTGTTAAATATATGTATTTGTAAGGTACTTGTGTACTTTTCAGTGCTGGCCTGTTATAGGTCTTACGACTGTTGGCCGGCACTAAAATAAAGGAAATTGAAATTGAAATTGAAATTATTATTATTATTATTAACACCACTTCATACCACCCATTTGAGCTGTACGCCAATTTATAGCCTATATTATGCCAATGTGTTAGGAATGAGAAAGGTTGCATTTTGATGAAGTGTACCTGCATTTACGTGGATTAATAGTGGAAAAACATTTAGGAAAAACACCCTAAATATACCCAACCAGAGTTTGAACCCAGATCTTCCTGTCATTGGCAATCTAGTATATTGTGAGAGTGACGCCTTAGACTATGTGGCCACCGAATCAGTTTATTACTATTATTAAACCTTTATGTTTATTTTTAATAGTTTATTTAGCAACGTTTATTGTTAGTTTGACCTTTAACATTCAGGTATGTCCCTCCTTGGTCCTCTTGAATATTTTTAAAATGTTTTTATCAGCAACTGCCACGAACTCGGCCCTCTTGAGTCTTGACCGTTGTATCCGTAGCGCAAACTCTAGATTTTCTGACTTTGATTTCTATCACAAAAGAAGAGCCAAACTCAGATAATTATTTAAGGAAATTACCTATCATTAATATACTTTTTTTATGTCCTCCAAAATTTTGCTCTCTTAAGTTTTACTTTAATAGAGACAATATTTATTGATTTTAATTACGGTTCTTCTTCACTGTATTGTTTTTTGACATCCATTAAATTTTTTTAATTTACTGGATAGCTATTAGTGGTTACTTAAGTGATTATTTTTACATATTATATTATTATGTATGCCTCAGTGCTGGCCTTTTACATTATTATTATTATTATTATTATTATTATTATTATTAACACCGTATTACCATCCGTTCGGGTTATACGCACTTACGCTAATGTGTAATGGTAGGGTGATTGTGAGATGAAATGGAGGACCTACAGTTTAACGTGAAATCCCAACCACGGTGGAGGTTTAGTTTAGTTTATTTAGACATAGTAAAAAAATACAGACAAATTAGTACTACAATCAGTCAAGTACAATTTAGGTAATTCACAACAGTTCTTAAAACAATAATAAACTTTAACAAATATATTCAACTAAGCGAAAAGGAACAACCTGGACATTATCCTAAACCTAACCCCAGTACCTATTTAAAAACTGGGGCATGCTACCCTACTTGACTCTATTCTCCTATCGTCACAATTCCATTTTATTTAGTAACTACATCGATGTTGGCACCTAAACCTAATGTCCATATATTACCCTCTACCATTTGTTGTTAAAATATTTAGTCCGCCCCGGGTATATTACGCCCCCGGTACCCCACCCCATTGGATATCCCGCCGCTACCGGAACCAGTGGTCCCGGGTCGGCAAGAGCTCCAACGGGGGTGGGCATCCCCCTATCCACCACCTGGGGAGGCGCCCTATCAGAGATCTCGCTCCGCCTACCTTCCTCACGAAGCCAACGCCATGGACCTAAACCTAACTTATATACTAATTACTAGATAATAATATATAATACAATAAAAGAGCTTAACCTAACTTATCCTAAATTCAGTTCCTCGAGGCTGCGGTCTTTTCCTGGTCCTCTCAAACTGACGACTGTTGCCAGCCGACGAAGAGGGTCCTAACGGTCCGGAAGCCCGATCACTCGAACCCTACTACACACTTGTCTCCAAGTGTGCGGATCCACTGAGCAGAGGGGTGAATTCCACCGTTGACTCATTCTCCCATCTTGGCTCTACCCCAACTGGATCCACTGCGGCTCCCCACGGTGGAAACCTGGCATTCCTCACATTCACAAGTTGTGATTAATACACATCTTGTCAGAGGTGAAGGAAGGGTTTTATAATCAAATAAATATGTGCCGGGACCGAGGATTGATCCCCGGACCCTCAGTACATAAGTCTGACACCTTACCCCTAGACCACCAGGTCAGCTGGCCTTTTACAGATCTTGTGACTGTGGGCCAGCATTATAATAAAGGAAATTGGAATGGAATTTAAATTAGCAGTATCATCCTAATAATAGGGCTGTTCCTTATTTTAACTATTGTCTTCGGAATAAAAGTAGCTTACGTAACAAATTAAATATTATTTACATTTATATTTACGTTTTCGTAAAGTAAGTATTATATATAAAATAACGTCAAACAATAAAACCAGGTTTCAAATAAAAGATAAAGTGTGAAGAATATTCCGTATGTTCCACTAGAAACGGTCCTCATATCATGAACCATGAAGGATGTAACATAACAATCTGTAAACTGTCCACCTTTACTTCCACTGGCAGCCAGCCTCCCAACCCATCATCCGACCCACAATGGCTCCCCAGAGGCTCTTTACCCCTAGACTTATCAGCGTCATTGAGAAATAAAGGGGGAACTGGAAGAAAGAAAGAATAGGAAATCAGTCAATAGGGAGGAGGAAAAATTGCTATCCTGGAGCAATTCTTGTAAGGATCTGTGAATTTAATAGATTTTGTGTGTGTATGTGTGTGTGTGTGTGTGATTGTATGTGCCGTTTAGTAGCATCCGTTCGCTTTTTAGTTCAAATATTTTGTTTTAAGTGTTTATGATGTTGTTTATTTAAGTTAATTTTAACATATTTATAATACTATGGTAAATTGTAGATTAATAATGGGATGATAATGAAACATTAACAAAATAAACATAGTATTTTAAATAAAATAACTGTGTCATAACTTTAAACCTACACTAAATTAATTTAGCTAGTAAGTTAGCAAGCTTACCTTGATAGTATATTGCGATTTAAACTGCTTTAGGATCCGCGTGGTGGGTAGGCCGGGGAGCGTAGTTGCCACATAGTGGGAGTTTGCGTGGTGGGTAGGCCGGGGAGCGTAGTTGCAACATAGCGGGAGTTTGTGCGTTACAAGCAGTGACTGCCAAGAAATCTGGCAACGTGCATCGGTTGCTATTACAACTACCCTTCACGGATTGGTCAAGCATGTTTGGGGCCTCCACTCAGGCTGCGCTGACCTAAACCCTAATGCAGTTTAAAACGCATGCGCATCACAAACTGATTCGTGACGGCTATTCACAGGCTCAGTCCCGATAGCTGAATCAAATTCAATTGAGTGAAAAATGACAACCTGGACTTGGGAATCGAACCTGGGACTCTAAAGTTCCTGGGTTCAATTCCCGTGTCCAAGTTGTTATTTTCCACTTAATTGAATTACTTTGATTTATTACACAATTAAATAGGTCCATAGTGTAATCCGTTAAGGTAAGAGAAAACCGAGTGTGCACTCAATTTACCCTAAAAGATATCAGTCTTACCCATGGTCCTGTCTTTATCATATAGAGGAACCAAGCCGGGTAAGCTCGCTACCTCTCAGGGTAAATGGAGAGTATACTTATTTCCAACTGTAAAAGTCAGAGATAGGAATAAAGGACGTGCTGAGCCGATCTAAGCTTCTGGTACTTTGCAGCCACCTCTAAGAGAGATCGGTTCGAATTCCTTCTAGGAAAGTAAAATATGTGTGATTTCAAGTCCACTAAATAAAATCTGTCACAACTTAAAATGAAAAGGTAGCTTTGAAACAGTATTTACATTTTTTATGGTATATGCCAATTGCCAAGTAGTGTATATTTCAACTATACATTTTGACAGATTTAATAAACTTTTAAAGTTATTAGATACATTTAAATTATATTTTCTTAATTATATAATATGTTGTATGTGTATACATATTTTTATATTGTCAATAGATTATCCTATTTGTATCTGCCTGTATCCTTAAGTACCACTGATACTAGGATTAAACCTACCAACACAAACAAATCTTATTTCTCTTGCTAAGCCACATCCTGTTGTCACGCCAAACTAACAAAAGTTAGTTAATATTATTTTAATATGAAAGTATTTTAAAAAACGAACTACTGTACAGATGCTTATTAATTCAATCAAAACAATATCCTTCTCAGAATTCAAAATGTATTGTGTATATACTTTTGGTAAGTATGAGGATCCTTACGTATTGCTATAAACAGGTAGCAGCACCATCAATGGTACTTTCGTTCCTCGTTTGTTTTATAATGCTACGGTATTTTTGTTTAAATACCTTCTCTACCTAAACTTACAGGTATATTTTTATACATATTTAAAGTATACTAAATTTGTTCACTACTCAAGAAAGTTTAACTTAAAACTTGATAATTGAAGTTTATTCATCTAAAAAATTGCAATACCAGTAATATAGGTATTGAAGGGAATGTTACGTGATATGAAACTTTTAGCCCTACATGAAACAATATAATAAATAACTTGTAGTAAATAATGTATTTAACAAATGTATTGTAAGTATTATAATTACCAATGTTATTTGAACTAGTGAAAATCATAAGTCAATAGTACCGTTATAATGTCAGCTTTGAAGGGATTAATAGAAGAGTGAGGCTGTAATATGTGGGATTATCTTAAAACTAAGCTATTTTTTTTATCACAAACATATCAAAACATATCAATGGCGTATAAAACACACACCATACTATCATAGATCCCGGCTGGGGTCAAAAAGTTTTATAATGACAAATATATAGATGGTTTTTCTATGGTTTTGATTCGAATGATTGGGTATCTCTATCAGCTGCATTTGAGGTATTTTTTGGATAAAAACAAAACTAATCTAGCGAAAAACAACCAAAATAATAGACACATAAATACTTCAAAATTATTTTAAAATTCAAGCAAAACAACCAAATAATAGAGACTAAAAAATTAAATAGTAAATTAGAGCTATATCACACTTGCTTCAGTGGCCGCATGGCTTAAGGCATCATTCACGATATAGACTAGACTGCCGATGACAGGGAGATCGGGGTTCGAATTTCGGTCGTGTATACTGAAAGTGGGTTTTACCACAAATGTTTTGCCACTCTCCCTCCACGCAAATTCGAATACGCTTCTTCTAAATTCAACCTTCCTCATCCCTAAGCTTTTTGCGTAATTAGTAGACATATGAGTACAACTTAAACAGGTAGTAAGACGTGATGATAAAAAGTTTCGAATACATTTTAAATTTAATTAATTAATTTTTAGCACCACGTCTTACTACCCGTTCGGGTTATACGCTTAAGTACTAATTACACTAATGGATTAGGAATTGGGAAGGTTGAATTTAGAGGAAGTGAACCCGCATTTGCGTGGAGGGAGAGTGTAAAACCATTTAGGAAAAACCACCCCCTGTTTACTCGACCGAGATTCGAACCTCGATCTCCCCGTCCTCGGTGGTCTGGCTCAACACGACTGGCGCGTTAGCCAACTACGCCACCGAGGCGGGTTACACTTTAAAAAATAACATTAAATTAATCAAATAATTCTTGTTAAGAACTTTCAATTAATTTACCTACAAATTATATTATTGTCACTATGGTGGCATTTTCTTATTTTAATTCAATCTAGTTGTTTAAAACTATGTTAATGATGCAAGTATATTTATTGTCTAGAGCTTGCCGTAAGATGTAAAACATTTATAGTCATGTTGTATGTTTGGCCGAAACACCGAGGGTAAAAGAGACGAACTAGCGACATCAAAGTAACACGAGGCTGCTTTGTTTTATAGTCTCCTCTTAACAAAGGAACAAGTGAGGTGGAGGGGGTAAGAGGTGAAAGGTGACACAGGTTCAAAAACCACCCTTAACCTTAGCCAAAATATTTCCAAGATCAATATTGACATGTTTTTGTAGTTCTCTTTAGTGCCATTACAAAGATAGAGGTATAAACTATATTAAGTTCAAGGGATAGTATGAGAAAGGTGGATTAGGATGATTTAAATACATCAGAGAGATTATAAAAAAACATAATGTTAAAAAATTAAACACCCAAAAAGTCTTCTTTATGTTTAAGTATTCATTTTTGAAACTGGGAAGATCTGATGCTTGGCAAACTATTGTATATTTTATTGTTGGTAACAAAAAATTGATATTAAATCAAGGAAGGGAAAATATTTTATTCAAGTACCCACATTTATATTTTAAAATAGTGTAAGATCTAATTATTATCTGTTTTTAAGACAGTTATAACAAGTATGCTGATAGAGAACCAGTAGGAGACGGTCTGACCTCCCAGCTAGCACATTCCTAAAAAATTGTTTTTTTCGTGTTTGTGTACCAACTCTAACTACCCCACGGGATTTTTATTTACACTAAGGAGGAGGTCTGAATGAGGAAGATAAAATTTATATAAAATGTGCCTTAATTTGTATATAAGGTGAGTAGAAACCCCTCGAGTATAAGTAAAAACACTCGCATAATATTAGGCCGGGGTTCTAGCCACAACGTATCCATACCTGGCAGTATACTCTATTGTAAATTAGACTTTTTTTACTGGCCATTAATTTCTCGGAAAAGTATTCTACTTTAGTAAAAATTGATGTTTTAGAAAAGAAACGGAAAGTTTTGACTTGCGTGGGAAAATCCATCTAAGCTCCAACTGATGTTCATGTTTAATTTCTTCCTTACAGCTACTGTATTATATTGACGTGTCAAAGATGGTATAATTTAGTCGGAAAACTTGTTTAGTATGTTTAAATTACCCCTTCTTATTTAATTCACAATTAAATACCTATTCTTGTTTTTGAATAGCTTGTCAAAGTTCAGCCGATTATGATGCGGGTCCACCACTGGACTCGTGGATTAAATTGTGGCCTTCGGGCACTTTTAGGCTGTAAACCCCCACCGCAGACAGTGCGACCACTGGTACGAGCCTGTGTCAGACTGCGTTGAGAATAATTCATGTGTAGGCTACACAGTGACTACAGATAATTCCTTTGTAGGATTGGTTGTGGCTACAGATATTTCCATAGAACATTCCTGTGATAGTTAAAACGTGCTGTGTATGATAGACTCTTCCATAGAGCATTCCTGTGATAGTTAAAACGTGTTTTGTATGAGAGACTCTTCCATAGAGCACTCCTGTGTTAGTTAAAACGTGCTACATATTGTATACAACTGTGTATATTAAACGTTTCCATGGAATTTAATTATAATTAAGACATTTATCAAAATAATACCCTCAAAATAAAGCCTTTTTTAGATGTTAAGGCTTTTATTGTTTGAAGTGGGATCAAATATTTTTTCCTCTGTTTTATATTTATGTGACATTGTGCCTTTCTATTCTGGAGCCTCACCTGTCTTAAATAGAAAATGTATATTTAAGGTAAAATAAAATAAATACTGCATGCTGAACGCTACCTGAAGTTTTATTTGGACAAAAATCACAAGCTATAGACATGTAGCTCAGTAACAAGTATTAAAAAAAAGTATTGTTATACTTTTGATCTATTAATCAGGGTCGCCCTTAGCAGACATGTGGCCCTAGGCGAACTTAGTTTGCGGGGCCCTTGGTTATCTGCCTCGCCCCCTTCCTAAAAAAAAAAAA